>OVAF01001606.1:0-20593 GCA_900406245.1 Odontarrhena argentea | reverse complement strand
TCTAATAAGAGATAAGATGCCACGAAAGAGATACGATCCGGAAGATGCGCTGCATCATTTCGCGATGTCATCTTCCTATTGTCCCCGTTCCCAGGCCAAAGTTTCATATTCGACTAGCCGAAGAATGTCTTGTGGCGACCTATGAATATTACTAACTCGCTTTGTCTTGACGTTGATGGAGCCAATAAACTCTCGTAACTAGCAACTGCAAGTGTGTGAAGGGAGAAAACAGCTCGTGTGATCCGATAAGCTAGCCAGTGGTTTAAGATCATTAACGTTAGTAAGTAATAAATGAGAATTGATGTACTAGTCCTATCCATTTAATCAATGAATAAAAATCCATATATGTTTTGGCAATGATATTAGATTTGAATAAATTAACCCGGGAGAAAGATAAGATCAGAGAATCATCATTTTCTTATTGAGAAGAATTAATCTTATGGGATTTATTGGTTTTGGTATTTTAATGGATTTTAAAATCCATGAAGAATCTGGAAATCAATATAGAATTTGAAATTTCTATAGGATTTGGAAAAACATATACAGTATCTACCTATATATTATGTACTGAAAATGGTATTCACAAAGATCTCTTTCTTGTAACTCATTCTCACAATAAACTACAACATGAGAGATTTTCAAATCCATTAAAGGATTTTTAATGGATTTTAAAGGATTTTGAGTGAAATTTTCAAATCCATTAAAATATCAAATCCAATAAACCTCTTTTGTCTTGGAAGTAAGAAGTTTTCCAAAAATATATATATAAAAAAAAGAGATATAATATATACAGTATAATTGTTGACCATTCCACCTCTCAATACAAAACTAAAACAATATAATGTTTAAAGTTTTCGCACATGTATAATCAAATTATTTAATCTTTCAAAATTAAAACATGTCTTAGCATTAATTCAAAAACAATTCAATCAATTACAAAACAATATGCAGAATTCAAATAATCAAAATATATAACAAAAACTTAATTAATTTAGTATAGAAAGTTGAAAACATTAATATAATTGTGTAATTCTGAAAGAATACTTTCATATGTGTCCCACCGATTTTAACGTTTTTTTATGATATCTAGCGTTGTCTAAATAGTAGGAAACTAATATCATTTGATAAACTGATATTAATTATTTGGTAATTTTGAAGAAAATACTCGATTTTCATGTGTGTTGACCAAATCATACACGAAAGTTTTTCAAAATTATCAAACGATATCAATGTTTTATTATATTGGACAACGCTAGAGATTTTTTATTGAAAAAGAAACACAGTAAAAAATTCTTAAAATCGGTTATTTTAATAATCAATTTTCGTTTACTAGACTGAAATGAGTTTGACGTTGATGTTTGTTANGTTTTTTTTTTTGGGGGGCTTTTTTTTTTTTTTTTTTTTTTTTTTTTTTTGAATTGTTATCTTTATTAAAAAAAAAAAAAACTATTGTATACAAAGAGAAAGAAGGAATTTAAACCATAACTTGTGGGCTAAACAATCCCCAAAAAGCTACCCATTTCTACTCCTTTACCAATCAAAAAGAGCATTGTTTAGATGGAGTTAGATGATTAAAATGGTTAGTGTGACTATGGTTGAACTTTTAATGGTCCATGTGAGAAAGCTGTAAATTTTTTTACATTTTTCCCAATTCAATTTTTTATAACTTCACAGATTTAAATTATTCTGGTGCACAGAGCTAGTCTTCTCGTGATATTATATATAGACGTTGGCGGTAAAAAGAAAGCAGAGAACTCAATGGAACGATTCGTCTTCATCTCGTTCCTTGTTCTTCTTCTGTTCAACATCACATTCGCATTGCCTCTCTCCACCAAATCACGCTGGATCGTCGACGACGGCAACAACGGACGGCGCGTGAAGCTCACGTGCGTCAACTGGCCGTCCCATCTGGATGCTGCGGTGGCGGAAGGTTTAAGCAAACAGCCGTTGGATTCGATCGCCGAGAAGATCGTTTCGATGGGTTTCAATTGCGTTAGATTGACTTGGCCTCTCTACTTAGCCACTGAATCCTTCCCCAGGATTACAACTGTGAGACAATCTCTTCGGCAATTAAAGCTTTTTGAAACTGTTTCCGGTTTTGAGGTTCATAATCCCTCCATTCTTGATCTTTCCCTGATCAAAGCTTTCCAGGTAAAATACATCTAAGATTTGACTTTTTCTTCGTCTGTTCGAATATTATATTAAAGATGAGAGATTTCTTCTTAATCAGGAAGTGGTGTCTTGTCTTGGAAAGCATAGATTAATGATGATATTAGACAATCACATAAGCCAACCTGGTTGGTGTTGCAGTGACAATGATGGAAATGGCTTTTTCGGTGACAAACAATTAAACCCTTTTGTTTGGATCAAAGGGCTTAAGAGAATGGCATCAATGTTTGCTAATGTTTCATCAAATGTGGTCGGCATGAGTCTAAGGAACCAGCTTAGAGGTCCTAAACAGAACATCGAAGATTGGTACAAGTATATGAGACAAGGCGCTGAAGCGGTCCATTCAGTGAATCCAAACATTCTTGTCATTGTCTCTGGTTTAAGTTATGATACTGACTTGTCGTTTCTCCAAGAGAGACCTTTTGAAGTTAGTTTCAGGAGGAAACTGGTTTTTGAGATCCATTGGTATGGATTTTGGAATTCTTGGGAAGGAGATAGCTTGAACAAGGTTTGCGGGACAGTGACTGATAACATTATGAAAATGTCCGGGTTCCTACTCCAGAAAGGGATTCCATTGTTTGTAAGCGAGTTTGGGATTGACCAAAGAGGGAATAATGCGAATGACAATAGGTTTCTAAGTTGCTTTATGGCTTTAGCAGCGGATCTTGATCTAGACTGGGCAACATGGACTGTTGCAGGAAGCTATTATCTAAGAAATAAAACCATCGGATATGACGAATATTTCGGAGTTTTGGATTACAATTGGTCAAGCATAAGGAATTCAACCCTTATGCAGTTGATCTCTGCAATTCAGACTCCTTTTCAAGGTACACAACTAGAAAATTGCTGCTTTTACACATTCTCACTTTGACATGAGTCGAAGTAAAGACAATGTTAATAAACTTACTTTGGAATATTGTCACTTACTTAATGACAAATTCAAACAACTTTGCAATATTTCAGGACCAGGTCTTGTGGAAACTCAGCCAAAGAAAATACTTTTCCATCCTTCAACTGGACTTTGCGTCGTGAGAAAGTCACTGTTTCAACTAAAGCTTGGTTCTTGCGATAAATCAGAGAGCTGGAGTTTTTCTACTCATCGAGTTTTATCACTAAAAGAAGAACAAATCCTCTGCTTGAAAGCTTACGAGAAAGGAAAGACAGTGAAGCTGCGACTGTTTTTCTCTGGACTCTACTGTTCAAAATGGAAACTTTTGTCTGAATCGAAGATGCAGCTCTCGTCGACAACAACAAAGAATGGTGAGTCTGTTTGTTTGGATGTGGACTCGGACAGTAACAACATTGTGACAAATAGCTGCAAATGTTTACAAGGAAATGCGAGTTGCAATCCGAGAAGCCAGTGGTTTAAGCTTGTTACTAGCACAAGAAGCCGATTTAAACCGAAACGTTTTCCTCAAATTAGTCTATACTCAAACAAGACAATTTCTTCAGAAACCTTTATATCAGTCTAACAAGATACTGAAATCAAGAAAAGTTTCACTTGGTCTGTCTAACCCGGTTTTTTATTCGGTTTTGCTTTGGATTTTTTCAAAATTTTCAGAAATCTTTAGTTTTTGGGATTGTGTTGTTTAGCAAAATATATATCTCAACTGTGAAATTTGTATACAATACCATACTAATAAGCTCCTCCAATACATTGGTATATGCCTATTGATTTTAATTCTTACTTTGTATTAGCAATTTCAGTATACACACTGTGCATTTTACAAATTACAAAGATTATTAAGTGCCTACTCTAATGTCATACACAGCCATATAAATAAACAAATATTATGGAACATCTTTTCTTGTTTTCTCTGTTACTTATGAATCTTGCTTCTTCTCTTCAAGAGATCTCGGCATAATCCTGACCTTAAGACCATGTTTCATATACAAAGTCGTTGTAACTCGCGGAATAACAACATGATCTTCATCAACCTTGATCGAGTAATTCAACAAGATGGAAGCAGCCACCATTTTCATTTGCAAGTAAGCAAAAGTTCTCCCTAAACAAAGCCTTGGACCGGCATTGAACACAGCGTATTTGAACTGATCATCACTCACATATTGTCCACCTTGTATCCATCTCTCTGGTTTATACATTTCACAGTCTTTACCCCAAATTGATTCCATCCTTCCCATTGCGTAGATGGCAAAGTAAACCCGTGAACCTTTTGGCAAGAAAGTTCCATCAGGAAACACGTCTTCTTCGACCGCTTGTTTCATTTCCAATGGAATTGGTGGATAGAGTCTAAGTGATTCCGATAATGCCGCTTGAAGATAAACCATATCGTTTAGCTCTTTTACTGTGAAATGACAGAAACTCTCTGTTTCTCCGGTTTCTTGATTGTTATCTTGCTCTCTTTGACACAAGATTTCTCTGATTTCGCTGAGGATCTTGTTTTCGACTTCCGGATGTTTTGTTATTAACCAGAAGAACCAAGTAAGCGCCACGGAACTCGTGTCCCGTCCTGCTAAGATTAAGCTTGTGCAGAACTGTCTGTAAAACTTAACTCTGAAATGATCATTTACACCCCTTTTCTTGTGACTTTCGATCTGGATTAGCCTCGAGAGAATATCGGATTTGTTCTTCACTAATGTACCTTTGTCTTTAAGCATTGTGATTCGGTCCACCACTATCTTGTCCACGAACTCGTGAACCGTCTGAACCGCTTTCCTCATCCCTTTCTCATACCCTATTTCCAAAAACCTCATGGGTTTCCACAAAAATGGCGGAAGCATAAACCGAAACAGAGTAGACTCCGTGGCTTCTTCAAACGCTTTAGCGAATGGAACTTCAGGAAGATCATGATCCAAAGTTCCTGGATCATCACCAAGACCAGCGATACAAATGTTGTCAAACGTCAACCGTAGAAGTATATCTTGAAGATCAAAAGCCTCTTGTGTATTTGAGAAACTCTCCATCACTTTCAAGAGCTTCCTCTGTATCAAGTCTCTCGTAGTTTGAAAAGAATGCTCAACAAACCGAGTCGAATGCATCTCGGTTATGATTATCCGTCTCTGCTCTTTCCAAGATTCATCATCCGCATTGAAGATACCTTCTTCTAAAAAATCACGGAATCTCTCTTTGTAAAACTCTCCTTTAGGGAAGTTCTTGAAATTGGTTTTGAGCATGTATTCGACGTTTGCGGGAACACTAGTCATAGCTCCATAAGAGTTACTAAACCAGATTCCTTGGTAAGGAAAGGTTCCTCGGCTTCTAATCAAGCAGCTTGTGATCCAGCCGTACAATTCGTGAGCATTAAGGAAGAGATCGGGAGTGATCCCAAACACTGGCCATATTATTGGTCCGCCTCTGTTGGTTAACTTGGCTCGCAAGCAACCGAAAAAGAATAGACCTAATAACGCAATTGACACGTCTTGAAGACATAGATGAGCAGAGATGCTATCTAGCAAAGACATGACAAAGTTTCTATTAGACATTTATTTCTATTTTCTTAGTGGCGGCTCTCTTTTGTAACAACTAAAGAAACATGACAATTAGCTTCAAAGGTTTGCTTAAATTTACATTTCGTAAAGTGATATTAATCTAAGATTCAAAGAGAAGATCCATCATGCGTTTTGTGCTTTTGCTTAAGGACACATCTTTCGTTGCTGTATTAATGAGATGTTGGTCTTTTTCAAGAACATGATGCTTTCTTGTTTTACACGGAAAGCAATATCTCAGGATGAAAAATGAAATATGTATGGTGGTTACACAAGTAATGGGCAATTCGGATACCCATTCGAATTTCGGATCAGATTTTTGGATTTATGATATACAGTACTAGCCAGTGGGGTCAAATTCGTTTTAGTTCGGATATTTCAAGTCGAATCTGGCTCGTTTATTTGCCCAGGTAGAATGATGCACATTGATACAAAATACAAAATTTGATGATCATACCTTACCTTGTCAGGCTTTGATCGGTGAGTTTATTTTGATATTTATTTTAACGTTTACATATAAATTTGGCAGTCTTTAGTTAGGAGGTCAAGTTCAAAATTCAGTTTCATTCCAAAATACTTTGAGCTTTCCAGTGTGTTTGTCCAACGAATGATCAGTGGATTGTTTCTGTTCGCATTGGTATCAAGACTGTATGGTAAATCATACTGGTTATATTCAGATTCGTTTTATTTCAGACTGAAGACCACTATAGTTTGTAAATATAACACAAAACATAGTAAAATCTATTGGCATCCAATTATAGATTGGTATCCCATGGAAGAACTATGCATCTGAAAACCATTTCAACAAGTAGGAATGATTGATGAAATATATACCAGAAGACAGGTAACACTGTGTAAATAGAGATAAACACAGAGCTGTTTAATTCTGGCCAGTTTTCTATTTGCTCCGGAAACTTGAACATCTCTCACTCTTAAAAAAATAATCTAAGAGAGTTCACCATTATGGAGCAAAATTCCAATTCTAATCCTATTCGAATCAACAACAGCAAAATTCGATTCGAAATTTCTCAACACGATTCAAAGATGGCTACACTATGAAAAGCCACCAGTTGGGTCGAGGTTAGTTAACCCGAACGAATCCGAATTGACAAACCTAACGATCGAATTGAAGAATTCAAATATACGCTTCCGGTGACACGCCCTTCAGGATACGGAATCCATTGACGAAGAGCGCAACGCCTTTCGAAAGCGATCTCAACGAAAACAAAAACAAAAACAAAACAAAAAAGTTTATGAAAAAAGATGAAATTGTTGACGGCTATTTGGAGAAGTAGGGTTTTAGAGGGGCTTGCTCTTATAAATAGACACACGGAGGTGCCCTTACTTGCTGGACCATTGTTTGTTAGGCCCATATCGTTTTCGATCCATAGTAAACATTTGCTCGGTGTTGGATCTCTAACCTTTTTTTTTTTTTTTTTTGGTTAAATTGTACTATTTCAGTCTATTTGATTTGATGGAACTGAAAAGTCTCTGAACTCATCTTTTCTAGTATTTTCAGTAATTATTTTTCTAATTTTTTTTATATCCAATTGTGAGGTATATTTTTTTATGTGGCAGTTTCACAAAATTCTTAAAAAGAAATCCAATTTTTTTTCGTTTTTTGAATATGTCTTTTTTGATTTTTAAATAGATATGGACTATATAAAAGTCTATATATTTTGGTTATTAAGTCTAGCATTCAAGTTACAGGTTTTGAGATTTTTACTAGAGTTCCAAGTTTTATTAGAAATTCTCTTAAGAATGAGATCATGAATAATTCAAAAAGAAAAAGAATCTATTGAATCTATTATATAAAATAGGAGGAGAATTCAGCAAAAAAAATTTAACTTTGCCAAACTTACTAAAGAAAACCTCAACTACAATATGGTCGAAAAAATTATGAACTTTGCATTGACTTACCAAAATAAACTTCCGTTAAAAAATAACATCCGTTAAATGGTAGCAGTTAATCACAAACGACATCGTTTTGAGATGCATGAATTATGGCAAAAAAAAACTCAAACTTTGCCAAACTCGCCCAAAAAAACCAGAACTTTGCCACACTTGCCAAAAAAAAAAAAAAACTGTTTGGATTGTATTAAGTTTTAATCTTGTAGGCCCAAAACGACATCGTAGTATACGGGTCTGCTCTATCTTTTATGTGTCAATCACAATAGGCAACCAAAAGTATATAAACGTTGCAGAAACATATTCCTATATATCTCAAACCAAAATATGCTCCTTGTTCTCAACCTTCTCATTTGAGAAGTCACAAGAATCCAATAAGGCTCTGAATGGTGACAGCGGTTTGTGGTGCGGTTTAAGCGGTTTGTGGTGCGGTTTAAAGTACGATTTATATTAATTGCGGAACAAGTGTGATTTATATTAACTGCGGATCAAGTGCGGTTAATGAAAGAGAAGCGGTGCGGAATTATATTCGAATGGTGAAAAACAATAAACGGTGCAGAATTTATATATATAGTTTTATATTAGTTTAAATATTAATTATAAGTATTTTCAATATTTAAATAAATAATGACTATTAGTTTACACATTATATTTATGAACAAATATTACCAAAATTTGGAAAATAATTGTTACTAATTTCATTAGAAAAATTTTGGGTCAAATTACAAAATTGTTTTTCATCAAATAGATATATATAATAAAGATTATGTGAGTGGAAGATATTTTTATATATATATTAGAATATATGGTGTGTATTATTCATGAAACTTAATTGATTATTTTTTGAATTTGTTTTTAAGTTTTAGCTATATTTATCAATTTTCCTATAAATCATCCTTCGCATTTTAAAATAAAAATAAAACAGAAAAAGATCAAAAAAAAACCATATATACAGTGAAAGCCACACCTATTTGGGTGTTGTTAAAATACAAGTGCGTTTTTTCAATTAATCCTATACAAATATTCAAAAGAAATGAAGAATAATTATTCTCAATGCAAAAACAAAACCGTCCCGCATATGTACAAAACCGCCCCACATATGTAAAATTTTGTTGAATGGTGACCATTGAAGGGGTCCCACCACTTCCTTCCCAAATCCGCCCCGCACTCATGCACCATTCGGGACCTAAACTTCAATATCTGGAGAGTATAAGGAAAGAGATTGATAAACTAAATTCAATCACAAAAGGCAATCAAATTCTCAAGAGAAGATCACAAACACATCCCCTAAACAAGAATTTTGGTCAAAGATACTAATGCTTCACAAATTAGGAATGTTAATTTGATCCTTTTCGCGCGTCTAAATTTAGATATTAAAAATTTAGATATTTAAATAGTGTTTTGAAATGATGATCTGGTCGAGAGAGTACGATACATCGGTGTAAAACGTTGAGTGGGATCTCTAGTGCCCTGCGGACGATTGGATCTAGGTGCTTTAGCAACTCGATCATTTGTTGCCAGAGGTACCAACCTCAGTCCAAACATCCAATTTTTTTAGAGGTGAGACACTTTTTTATATTTTTTCCATTCTAAATCAGTCAAATAAACACATGACTTTCATTCTAATAGGATTTTTAACATTCATAATTTTGGAAGACATGGAATTTAAAGCTAAACACATCGAAACATCAGAAAGATTTGAAGTTATAGACAACGATCACTATCAACCCTGCCATGCATAACATGAAAGGTGTCTATTTCAACAGGTGTCAATACCCCATGAATCAGAGGGAGACACAGAATGTGATCATCACTAGCACAGAGTCCTCTATTAATTGTCTCTTTCACAGTCGCAGAATAAGACAGCTAATGTATAATAGAACAAATAATAATGCATGATAGGATCTCGTAGCCTAGGTCAAACACAATTTTGGTCTCCAGTCCATTTTTCAACATAATATTAACTAAATAAGTTTAACTCCAATCGTTATTTATTTATTTTTGCTTGTCCAAGCAGAAATTACATGCTAAAAAGTAAACGATATCATATTATAGATAATAAAGAAATAAAACTTAAGCTTATTACATAAGTAGAAATTACATGCGAAAAATACGAATGGCATTTTGATATTTTATTTACTAACTTTGTATGATTAGCACCCATAAAAAAAAATTATATAACAATAAATTAACAGGTGTATGATTGGATTATTCAGATGACGAGAGTGCATGTAGTTATGGTTGATTAAAGAGATATAGTCATACACAAGATTCTTTAATTAAAAACGATATATATCTAGAAAATCTCATATTAACTGGAATCAATAAAGAAAAAACCAAAAAAGGCTAGTAAATAGTATCATTATTGAATATCAGACTGTAGCACATCACCATTTAAAATTTTGGATGAGAAATAACATTCAAAATGTAATGATATTTGCATGAGAAATGAAATGGTGTTGAATGACTAAAAAGATATTTAGAATTAGACACCAAAACAGGTAAAAAAAACATAATTATGTTTACTTACACTTTCTCTATCTTAAGGGTTTACATCACAAAGAAAAACTTACAACTAGAAAGATGTCCGGCAACCATCTATATCCTAATACTACTCCAAATTCATCTTACTGACTGTTATCATGGTCACTGCCACAGCATGATCCACTCACAGACTGATCCTGGCCATCTATTTCCTCAAGGTTATGATTGTGATCAAGTCCAGTGCAACCATTGATGTTGATAGATACAGGTTCGGTTAACTGCTTCCCATCTCGTGGAGGCGAGAAGACCACTGGAAGGTAAAGCTCAGCCTCGCACGGAAACTTTGAGCTCTTGAAGTGTTCCTTTAAATCTTCCAAACCCTGTTTTTGCGCAATTCAAAGAAAACATAATATACACAATGTGACCAATTATCAAACCTAGCTAACATACAGATTAAATTAGGCTTAAGCTTAAAATTTGGTATCTATGGATCAAACCATTACATAATATCATGGCAGTTCCTTGCATTTGCGGAGTAACCGTCTTAAAATTAAGACCGGAGCACAAAAAGTTTTATTAGATCAGTATATATGTACCTGGACTCTTGCATACACAACTTGGCAAATCTTACGCGAATTAAAAACTTCCCAACGTTGAAGATGAAACGCCTTGTAAAGCCTCCAAGCTGCCTCCGGAGACGTCATGTTCACAAACCCATATCCTACATTGCACTTGTTGCTAATTAAGATCACAACAACAGAAGGTTATGATCGATTCGGATTTCAAGATATATAATCAATAGCACAAATACAATCAAAGAATTCTGATGTTAGATTACTTGAAATCCATTGGGAGATACACAAAATCATAAGACGAGAAAGGCTGACGATGAGACTCATGTTCGCTGAGCTCCTCGGTGATTGCTTCGTTGATGTGAATGCAGTGATTGTCCAGCATATTCAACAGCAGCTTTTGACTACATGATACAAAGAATATTGAACATTAGAAAATTCAGATAGAAACTCAGAAACATGGCCTAGCTACAAGTATCTGAAATATAAGAGCATCCAAGGAAATGTTAATCAATTAATGTGAGAATATCAAACTAGAAGATAATAAAAAGCATGATGGAACATAACATAAAAGAATTTTATCTAGAATATAAATCTTTGAATATATAATTATAAACAGCATCTTAATTAGCACACGAATCCAAGTAAATATTTTAATAAACGACTAAAGTTCTATCAAATCTTTAAACATCCTAGAGTTTGAAAAAGATCTTAGAAAGATTTAGTCTTTTAAGCATCATAGTCTCCTAGAGATTACTTAAAAAGAAAAAAAGCTTCCAACTTTAAAATACTAACAGTCAATTAGATTATAAAGCTCAACCTGTACTTGTTTGGTATGTTCTTGATCATTAAAGTGGTACGTGGATCTCTGCAACTTGGATTCACCATGGTTTCCTCACTGATAAGAAACTGACTTAGTTCCATGCTCTTCATTTGTCTTTTCTTCCCCCACTTAGCAATGTTTCTGCTCTTCGTTCCCACAAGTTCAGGTTCCATTTCTCGGGTCTCATTATGGTCATAATCACTGATACACAGCGAGCGCATGGAAGCTTCAACATCAACTCCTCCAATACTAGGGCTCATCACATTCTTGTTTTTATCTTTCATGAGAGTTAAAGGCTGCAGCAACGGTGGCGGTTGAAAAGGTGGTGGCGGTAGCCTAGATGACCTGAACTTGTTGTGAAGTCCACCAGGTCGACTAAATTCGATCACAACTTGCTTCCCACCAATCTCTTCACCGTTCATTTTATCAAACGCTACAGCCGCGTCCCTTACATCATAAAACTCAATAAATCTTTGATGCTTCTTGAACGGTGTCTCTCTCAACTCTCTGATTGGACCTGAAACAAAGATTAAATTGTTACTCACATCACATCAATAATGTCCATATTCAAAATGGTCACAGCATGCAAACAAAACCGGGAATATTGTTTTAATTAAGTCTTTGAAAATGTTATAATTCCTGACATATATCCACAAACCGAGGAAACAAAAACAAGACATAGAAAATAACAAAACAAAAATACCGTAAACTTGGAAGATCTGTCTGAGAGCAAAGGAAGAGACTTGAGGGGGTAAGTTGAAAATCACCAAAGTTCCTTGGTTACAACCTCCGGGAACAGCTGTTGTGTCCGGGACTACAAAATGGGCCCCCACACGTCTACCGGCAACATAGCCACGTGGCAACGAGGAAGAGCTTCTACCGTCGCCGAGTCTAGCTTGGGGCTGCATGTGTCCACCGCATATTTCTCGAAGCGCTCTTTTAGCGTCACGGAGATCGTAGAAATGGACGGTCACGATTCCTTCCGAGATTCTCTCCATCTGAACGCCACGCACGTCACCGAATATCTCCAAGTCGCGTCTCACCGTCGACTCGGTCACGTCACGAGGTACGTAGACCAGAGAAAGAGCACGCGTTGGAGAATTAGACGGCGGAGGAAACCGTTCGGCGCCGTAAATATACGGACGCGGTTGTGGTTGAGGTGGAAGTGGAGGAAACATCATAGGATGTGGCGGGAGATTAACGAACGGGAAAACTCTTTGTTCGGTCGGAGATAATCCGTACGAAGACGACGGTGGAAGCATCAGAGGAGGAGGAGAAGTGTAGGGAAGGTAAAAAGTGGGGGGGATAGGGTTTAGTGGTACGAACTCAGGAGCTCGAGGATCTAAGTTCCCGGCGAACGGGAAAGCTCTAGAGTCTTCCATTAGAAAGGGCTTTTCCGGGGGCGAGTGTGAAGTTTTCTTTGATCGTGTGAGAGAGATACTGTAACGTCGTCTCTCTATAGACAAGACAGTGGAAGTGGAAGAGAACAAATGTTTATTTTATTAATTATGTGTTTTTTTTTCCCAGTTTATACAAGCATTTATGATTTATGTTTCTTGAAAATGACATTGGTTTTTCAAAATCGGATTATGTCCTTTTGTCGAATTACCTTATTAACCCTATTGTCTTTCTTACTCTGGTAGGGCTTACCGGACATTTATTTGCAGTAGATCAACTCCCTACGCGACACGAATACTCACTACGTGGAAAATGTTTAGGGTGAATTAGCAAAGAAGGAAACATTTTATATGAAATTTGCAAAAGGGAATATTGCAAAAAAATACCTAAACTATTTCATTTTGGCCAAAAAATATCTGAACTATTGAGATTGCCAAATAATACCTCAATTCTTCATTGGTTTGGCTAAAAAATACCCGAATTATTGAGGTGGCCAAACAATACTTCAACTATTTGTTGATTCAGCCAAAAAATACCTGAATTATTGTGCTAATTTGGCCGAATCAATGAGGAGTTGGGGTATTGTTTGACCACTTCAATAATTCGGGTATTTCGAGTATTTTTTGGCCGAATCAATGAAGAATTGAGGTATTGTTTGGCCACCTAGATAATTTGAGTATTTTTTGGCCAAAACAAAATAGTTTTGGTATTTTTTGGCAATTTTCCCATTTGCAAAATGGAGTATAATGATGTATAATGAAAGGTATTGTGTATATATACACAATTTAACACAAATATGACGAAAAAAACCCTCTTTCTATTCTATAAAACACAATCTATTTCTCTTTCTTCCTAAACTCTCTTTTCGCCATTTCTTCTATCATCTCTTTTTTCTTCTTTGTTTTTCTCTATGCTAAATCAAGTTCTTCTTTCTTCTGGTTTTATGGTTTTCATTCAATTTCTCATAAGATTTGACCAACACAGATGATAACAATAAAAATAACCGACGATATTGATGAATATCCGGTAACGGTAAATATTAGTGGGCATCTCGAAGACGATCTGGTGAGGTTGAAGAAGATCCCGTGAAGCTGATGAGGATTCAGTGATGGTGATGACAATCTGGTGGTGATACTCAGCGGTGGTGCTGACAAAGATCTTGGTATAAACTTGGTAAGTTATCGCCATTGAAATTGTTAGACGGTTATAATAATGTTTATCCGAGTGTACATGTTTCACCTATAATGGTTAACTAACATTTTAGCCGGGTATCTACATGTTTAGCCGGGTATTTACATATTTAGCTAAGTTATAGCAGGCTATACATGTAGATACCCCTTCAAACATGTAGATAGTCGTCCAAACATATATATATATATAGATACCCAGCTAAACATGTAGATAGCTGTCCAAACATATATATAACCGGCTATCTACATGTTTAGCCGTCCAAACATTTATATAGTCAGCTAAACATGTAAATAGCTGTCCAAACATAAATATAATCGCAAAAAAGTGTTAGTCGGGTATCTATATATTTGGCTGGGTGTCTACATGCATAACCAAATTATAGCTGGGTATTTATGTGTTTAACCGATTTATAGACATACAGATATCTACATGTATAGCTAAATAATAGTTGGGTGTTTACATGTTTAGCCGGGTGTCTATATATTTAACCTGATATTTATGTGTTTAGCCCATAATTTATTTATCTTTATGTTTTACTTTTAGATAGATCCAAGAGAGGAGGAGAAAGAAGTAACAAAGAAGAGAAGGATGAGAAGAGAAAGAGAAAGAGAAAGAGAAA
Organism: Odontarrhena argentea; assembly: GCA_900406245.1. Lineage (NCBI taxonomy): Eukaryota > Viridiplantae > Streptophyta > Magnoliopsida > Brassicales > Brassicaceae > Odontarrhena > Odontarrhena argentea. The sequence continues at coordinate 5,982 of OVAF01001606.1, read as the reverse complement.
AAGAGATGAAGAAGGATGAGTAGAGTTATAGGGTTATTTTGGGATTATTGAAAGTAGAATAGTGATTAAATAGTGTTTTTATCAATTAGAAAATTTTAGGTAAATTCTTTACCACCGATGCAAATTTCTCAAATGTTTATCATTTCTTTGCGTTTTTCACTTCTTTATAATAAATTAAGGTTCTTTCCTCAATTAATTATGAGGAACTGTCATGTGTAACATATCAAATTTTATTAAGGTTCTATTTGTTTATCTAATTTATTTTGTTACTCTCTAACAGAAAATCGAATAAGAAATACACACCTTCTTATATTTATTCACATATCTTCGTAAAATATTTTTTTTCACATGCACTGCAACACACCATCGCTTTAAGAAATTTTTTTTAAAACATAAATTCGCCATTGATCTAAATATTATGATGGTACATTAGATTTTAGGATAAAATGAACAAAACTATAAATTACAATATATATTTTTTTTGGTAGAAATAAATTATAATATTATATCCATAATTATAGTGATATACATATAAAGGAAAGACAAACCATTTATTTATAATAAATTACTTCAAAAAATTTTGTAGAAAATTAAACGATATTATATGATGATAATATTATAAATTAGAAAAAGTTACACAAATTCAATTTAAAACTTAAAAAATTGGTGCTTAAGAGATATCAAAAAAAAGATATAACTTATCATTACTAGAAATTTATTATTCATATAATTTAAGTAGCTCCAATTTTTTTTACTCAAAATATTACTATGAATTTCTTATAGACGAAGCGCAAAAATTATTTAATAAATTTTTTAAAACTGAAGAAAATGATTTAGTATTAACATCTTAAATATTTTCAAACAACTATCAAAATATATTTCCCAAAAACCTTTGTAAAAAATGTTATCAAAAAAAAAAAAAAAAAAATACATATTCAATCGCATATCACATTATATGAATCTATATTAAAAATATCAATTTATAAAATCATCCGCTATTCAATCGCATATCGGATTATATCATATTAGGAATCTATAATAGAAATATCAATTTCATAAAAAATCATCCACGCACTTTCTCTAGATATTTATATTTGTGAACAAAACGACTAATGAATGCCTAGATTTTTTTTTTATTTACTTGCCCCATCATATTCCCTACTAGAAAATAGCATCATTTAACATACTAGTATTGTTTTTCTCTAATCTCAGGCGAAAAATTAATTTTGAATTATAGTACTATAAATTATTGACAACACGAAAATAATACTTCAAAAAATAAGGTGTTACTGAATAGAAAATAAGTGATGTTGAATTTGAATCATAGCGTAATTTTTCTAAGTGATGCTAAATTAATTTTTAAGTGTTACTGAATTTAACATCTTTTTAACAAAATGACACCACTTTATATCTCTCTTTTTTTAAAGGTGTTGTTTTCTCGTTGCCCAAAGAAACAAAAAGATGTTTTGTTTTGTCATGATATATTAGACTCGCCAAAAGTGTGACACTTCATATTTTCGACGCAGATATATCTGAATCTGATCTTCACAGGTCGATCTTAGCAATGAAAAAGATAATAAAAAAGAAGAAGTAAGGTTGGCAATATGTCCGGATGAGGTAGTCCAAGTGGTTTGAGGGACAAAGGTGAGGGTGAAACTCCTAAACCTNGGTTTACAAAAAAAAAAAAAAAAAAAAAAGTAAGGTTGGCAATAGTAAGCTAGAGTCTGAACTCGTAGCCTACGAGTCGTAGGGATACAGTCTTTGTGCACTACTCATTCACTATAACATAAAAAAACTGAATGCTTATTTTATATTTTTAACAAAGCGGTTTAATGATATAAGAATGATATAAATCAATGATCTTTACAAGCAATCGTTTAAAAAATACTGTACGATTAGTATAGTGAAGAAAGTGTTGTTAAACACGAAGTAGTGACCAAACACACGTGCACATGAATCTCGGTTCGAGAAGAAGACTCCTCAAAACCAACGACCAAAACCATAATCTTGATTCTCGTTTTCTATGTTTCTTTATATGGATAAAACAATAATATTACTTAAACCACTTCTTGCTTACCACGTTTGCTTCCAATTATCTCTTTTTCTTACACTAAAACGGGTTTGTTTCTCTTATTTGTTGTTCAAATTTGATTTCTTCTCGGTAATTGTACATGGCATACCAATTCCACTTTACATTTCGTTGTTCAAATTCTGTGTTGGCTTTGGTTATGGCTTGTTAATCACTTTAGTATGGTCTTGTTACAAGACTTGTATGTGTTTGTAAAACCCTTTTCTTATCTTCTTGATATATTTATATGGACGAAAAAGGGTGGTAGTATAAAATCAAATGTACTAAATCTTGGAAACTTAATCTTTCAAGTTAACGAAGCAAGATTTGTATCTTTGAGCAAGACCAAACATCCCAAGAGTGCCTCCGGTGTGAAGCATCACTACAGTACTGGATTTCTCGCCCTGGACAAGCTCTGTTGCTGTCTCCCAAGCAGCTAAAGTATACATTGGATCCACTAAAACTCCTGTATCCTGCGCAATTTTCCGACACATCTCTACTTCTCCTTCTAATACCTTCCCAAATCTGCAAAAACAAACCACTATAAAGCTTAAAAATTGTACTTAAAAATATATTTAGTATATCTTCTATTCTGAAAAGAAGAACTTGCAAGCATACTTTCTTGGGCGTTGACGATCTATCCATTTGATCATATCCAAGCTCCTGCAGAAGTTCGAGGCACTAAACTGCCTCGTAAACTCTGCTATCAAGCGATGTTCAAGCCTCTCGTAATTTTCAAGTGTATCAGCTAGCATCACTGCATTGATCTCCCATGGAAGCCTGAAATTCTTTTCAAAGTGAGATGGTAGTCGAGATGATAAAAGTTTAGTTAAGTACAGAAAACGAGTGAATAAAGTCTAACCCTAAAGACATAGCTGCAACTCCTAAACCCACAGCAGTAGTTCCAGTACCAGCATCAACTACAAATTTGACCGGTCTCTTCTTCCCAAGTAAATGATCTTGTGACAAATACTGCACTAACCGAAACATACCTGCATAATAGTGATAAAGCCCTTGTTTACGACTAAGCATAAATGATAATCTGATTAGTTCTTTCACACAAATCTTGTGTACTACCTATATATAATATCTGAAACCAAGTTGTTACCAAGTAATGCAAGAGCATCTCCAGCGCCTTCATTGACAATCAAAACCTTTCTTGGAGGAGTTTTGGAACTCGAAAGATCATCCATTTCGGCAACATCCACACCCTTAAGGCCCTCAACAATGTCTTTAGCCCACAATACAGAACCGTCTTTCCCAGCGACAAGATCCGCATGAGTTTTGAGCATTTCCTCTCTGTTAGCATACCTGGATCTTGGAATATACTGAACATTTCCATACATAGTGGAAACAAGGTTATAACCAGTCAAAACCTCAGGCTGTTCTCCACGCAGTAGTAAATGTGATCTTATACCTCTCTCGGCACACGACACAGCTGCAAGATAAGAAACCACTGATTTCCATTACAGTTTAAAACCCTTTCTAAGTTTTTAGTTCTCTAATAAGACAAATCAAAGCATTTACCAACTGCAGCTGTATGTGCACTTTGACAACCTCCACATGTAACCTATAGACAAAGCAAAGTTGTAAGCTTTAAGGCTTTAACCAAATGACCCAATTGAGAAGACGATCTGAGTCTCACCAAATCAGTGACTTGTTGATCTTCAAGAAGTGGTAAGAAAGCATCAAGCTTTCTAGCTTTGTTACCATTAACAAGAGGATGCAAGAGATCATCTCTGAGAATGTAAAAAGAAGATCCCTTTGACACTCCATCTCCGAGAAGGGGACGAGTGTTGTTGAAGAAGGAGAACTTGCTAATCCCTTCTTCTTTAGCAGAAGAAACACTAATCTGCTGAATTGGAGTTGCAGGGCTTTGTAATCCCCATTTCCTATCAAGTAATTCCGATACAAACTCTCGTGAAATGGGTTTTACCTGAAAGAGGACAAATGTGAACCTACTTGAATCCAGAAACAATATAGTTGCAATTGCAAATGAGAAGCGAACCAGAGAGGAGTGAAAGTGATGAAGATTGGATTTTCCGTTGACCGTCAAAAAGGTTGACCGTTGGAGTTTCATTATCTCCGCTCTGCAAATTCTTCTATCGTAGTGCGACGGAGAAATGTTACTCAAGCGCGTGTACTTCACCAGTTTTGGGGAAGTGAACGACACGCGCTAATTAGCAAATGTCTGATGAGGCAGGCTTGTGAAAATGCAAAGGCCAATTTTACAAAACATTGTCCAAGTCCGCTTCATGAAGTCCAAGGGTTTATGGGTCAGACCCTTAGTGACACAAAATAATCTCTTTGTTAAAATGTTTTTACCTCGCATTCTCACGCATATATACAGTGCTCCATGAGAGAAGGATGAAGAACCTACTCAAGTAAAAACAGTTTAGGCTATTAGGCTAGTATCAGAGCCTGAACTCACGCTCCCCACCCGAACCGAAATCGATCCAGCCTAAAGAAGGTCCGGACGATCTAACCCGAAATTAATCCTAAAAATGGATATTGTCGAGATTAATGTCTAGATGAGCTATTATCTCGAGGGGGAGTATTGAGAATATGTCACATCGGAAAGATGTAAGGGACCTAAGTAATATATAAGGGGATTGGGCCTCTCCACTAATTGTCAATTGGCTTTTAGTTGGATGTCCATGAACTTTAACAGATCCGACCAACGGTGGAACTGAGGAAGCCTTCCACCATCATCCGAAAAATACATAACTTGCTTTTCCTTTTTCTCTCTTGCGTTTTTGTTTCCTAACTTTTGAATTTTTTTTGTTTTCTTTCTTTATCCAGTATAATAGTTTTCTTTATTGTAAAATGAATATCATTTTCTTATTTCCAGATAGTATTCATAACATATTAACATATTGTAAACGACTAAACCAAAATATTGCATATACTAATCACGACATGCTGAAGAATACTTACAGTAAATATTTATGTATTTTATATACTTTTTGTATCGTCCCAATTTTAATCGTTATACACGAACAAGGGACAATCAAAAGATTTATAAATCTACAACAAAATGTTACAAGACAATTTTTTAAAATATATTGATTTCACGCTCGAATCACTGCTCAAAAAAAGAAAAGTGATCCAATCGTTGTAGCAACAACATTCCAAAAAGCAATTGTCATTGGTAAGCCACTGCTTCCAGAAGTTTTTTCTGGTGGCGGATAGTTCGCATATGAAGAATCATTTCCAATAGTTCCGGGAACGGCCACGTCGTCGTCGTCGCCTCCAGGAGCGGCAGCAGGATCATCATCGGTTGTTCCAATGGCATTATCGTCTGTCGGACCTTCCGCCACATCAACATCCCCACCTGTTGTAGTAGAAGCTCCAGGAGCTTCAGCGGTAGTAACGGACGGTGGTCTATCAGCGGCTGATACGATCACAATAGAGATAGTGACGAGGAGAAGGAGGAGAGCTAGGTGAAGGCGCGCCATTTTAATTAAATTACTTTAATAATCCCAAAAAACTTTTTACAATGTTTTAAGGGTTCTTTTCCTTTATTATTTTTGTGTGCAACGAGACTCTTTTATTTGTTTATATAGTTGTTGATCAAAGTGCAAAGAAAACGACGAAACTCTAGGTTTGCCAACGATATTTTAAACTTAATATCTATTTTTGTTAACGGCTAGGGAAATGCATCGTATAAATACTCTATTATTAATATAACTTCCATTCTTTTTACTCAAGTTTTGATCAAATATAGAAAAAAAAAAAATTGAGTGTTTAAAGTTTGGACATCAATAATTATATAAGAAAAAAATAGCACAAAAAAGAATCTAACATTTTTACCTCAATATATCTGCACTGAAATTCCGAAATCTAATGGAAACCTATAAGAGCATCTCCAACCCTACTCCAAAACTCACTAAAAACTCCATATCTCTAAAAAA
>OVAF01001605.1:0-20602 GCA_900406245.1 Odontarrhena argentea | reverse complement strand
CTTATTATTCAGAAACTGGCATGTGTTTATGATTAGGAAAATCATAAATTTCTAACACATAAAGGCAACACATAATTCAAGAACCGCAAAGAAACATCAAACCAAAACAAACCACTATAAAAATGAAATTCAACTTACACAACTCGTCTTCCATACTTCTCGAGATCCTAGGAAACACAGATAACCGAAGAAGCACTTCAAACGGTAAAGAATCCACTTATGGCGAATGATTTTACCCCTCAAATAAAGAACCACAACTTCATAACCCGACATCAAACTCCAAGACAGGAAACTCCAAGAAGTAGACTTGAAGCTAGCCTCCGAATTGGGCGATGTTTAACACAAAACTGTTTTGCTGAGATAGAAGCCTAAACCAAATACCAGATCCGAACAAATATGTAGTGTAGAGACATGGAGCGAATACAAATCTTATCATTTGGGTTTTCTGCCATTAGTCTTTCGCGAGCTAGTCTTCGATTTTACCTTTCACATTTTTGGATTTCTGTTTCAAATGGAAAGAGATTGTTGTCACCTTGACTCCTATGCATACAGTTGAAACAAAAGAGAATTTTCTCTCAACATTTGTTGTGTGAGACCATCATCGTTACAATTGCAATGAGAGGAAAGAAGCTATATATATAGTCTTTTCATCCTAGCAAAAAGAATCACAAAATCAAGAGACATTATGGTCAGGTTGACCATGTAATGAATATCATCTTTGACTTGTATGTTCATGAATTTGCTTTAAAGCCATGTTGACCATGTAATGAATTCTCCTCATTTATCATGTTTGACCATGTGTAATGATATTGAATCTCATTCTTTCTCATGCATTGATCATGTAATGAATATGAAATTTTATAATTTCTCATTGACATGTTATTTTTATTCACATTTTACCAATTTAATCTTATCAATTGTTTAGCTTATGAAGCTTAATTGATTTATGATTTTATTGGTCCAACATGATGTGATCGATATGAAGGAAGATAATGGTAAGGCGTACAATTTGACATTAACATGGAGATAATGGCGAACAAGATTTATCGTCATTATGAATAACTGTTCTCCGAAATAGTGGGAAGGCATATGATTCGCCATTAGGATGAAGATAATGCCGAATTAAACATTATGAACAGCTATCCTCCTAGATAGTGGTGAGGTATACGGTTCGTCATTACCTCCACGACAATGACAAACTAAACAGTTAGCCATTGTGTGTACTAGCCTCGTCTGAGATAGTGGGGATACATACGGTTTACTATTGGCATGGAGATAATGGTGAGCCTCACATCTCTCCTTGAAGTCTAGCTCATCATGAAAAATGGCAAAGTGAAAGGCTCACCTTTGAGTCAGCTCGTCGGTAGCAAACCTCGAAGAAGCTATAGCAAGTCAACACAAAGATTTTAACGGCGAGCCGTATTGAGATGTTAACGGCTTGCCCACTGTCCGACGATCGGTGCGTTATTTTTCTAGCGTGGCCTGATCACCGATTTACTGACCCTGCAATCACCACGTGACCTTTCACGTGTTTTGTCCTTACTCACACGTGTTTTGTCATCACTCACACGGTACCGTGGATCGAACCCTTGAGTTTTTTCAGGCATGTGACCGTAAAAGGTAAGTGCACTTTGGTGGTATAGCCAAATCAATTCATTTAAACTTTCTTTTTCTAAATGGACCGGACCAGAGATGTTAAAGATAAAATTACTTACACAGTTTGACAACTAATATTGTTGGGGTAAAAATCGATCGACCCCAACAATATACTTCGTAAATGATCGGTTGTTCTACTTTATGATTAGAGTTCATTCACCTCTTCCTAAAAAAACAAGGTTAAAAAATAAGTTACATACATTAGCCATGCTTTGAATTTTGCACCTAGATTGAAGAAACCTCCTGAGTATCGTGTGTAACTAAGCCTTTTAAATAATTGTGTGTCTGATGCCGCTTGGTGACTTAACCAATTAGTTGGCCATGTAACAGATTATTTTGTTGCTTGGATTTGTAACAGATTATTTTGTTGCTTAGATTGATCCTCCGGTAACTAAAACTTTTTTTAAACTTAAAATAAATTAAATTAGTTCATTTCATTTATATACAAGTGTTTTGTGTTGATTTTTTTGGTTCAACATGTGAATTATTATGGAAAAATATACTTGGTTAAGACGGTCTACCTCTTGGACGATATAATTAAAAACCGGTCTAGAATTCAAGCAGAAGAAAGCTTAAACTTGGAGAAACAAGTTATTTTTATGCATTATGTTATTGTGGGAGCCATGACATTTGTTATAAACTTACAGAAGAGCCCAAGTGGTTACATGCTATGTTGTGAACCAAGCACTAGATATATACATATGTTGTTGGCATTAATTTACTCAATCTCAAACTTATGGAACTTTGAAAATTGTAATATAGTAATGAAAGTTATGCCTTATCTTGAGCCACCACCCGCACGTTAAAAGTTTCTCCTTACATATATCTATTCTATTGTCTTGACAAAGTCATACCCAAATTTTCTATATATGCTTCTTAGACTTGGTGGTTATGACAAACGTTCTTAAACAACTTATATTTTTTATTCAATTGATTGATATTATAAATATCCTTTACTTTGGACCAAAATATATAATTTTGTTGTGTAATTATTTTTCTCACCAAAAAAAGTCAACGTTAGATATATAGTGCATTATTAGCGTTAATCAAACTCCATATATACGGAGGAAATATTATTTATTTTAGACTCTAATTAGAGAATAAATCCGGAATATACATTAGAATGTAAAGGTTTTTTTTTTATTTAATTTTGTGGGCAATATTGGAATAAGTATGGTGAAAATACAAAACCCACAAATTCCAAATCCAGAGGATACTAACGGTAACGGCAACGACAATGACGAGGGTCCACGAGACCCAAAGCCACATAGGAATGACGTCAGCAGCGCCTCCAGTGACGTAGAACCACGTCATCTTCCCAATAAAAAGCGGCGCCAGAACGCACCTGCAAACGCTGTAAAACGCGTAGAACGGCACAGTCACGAAACGGTGAATCCCGACGGCGACAGGCGAGTCTGGACCACGCGCCTCCGCGATCGTCCACGAGTTCTGGCATGCGCTGGTGGCTTCGGCGATGACGAGGAGCGCGAGGAGAGCGCAGGCCCCGTGAGCGACGAGGTAACGGCAGGTGAGGAAGACGAAGAGAACGGCGACGTGGTGGGCGGCGAAGAGAGAGTCACCGCCGACGGGAGAGGGAAAAGCGGCGAGGTGGAGGAGATCGGCGAGGAAATAAGCGGAGCTGAAATCGAGGACGGAGTTTTGGGATACGGTGTTGACGGAGGAGAAACCGCGGTTAGGATCGGAGATTAAGGCACGTGAGGCGAGGTACACGGCGGAGACTCCGTGGAAAAGGGACATCAAGCAGCTGGAGGCCAAGGGACGGGAATGGAGACTCCATCGACGGAAGACGAAAGAGTAACCGAAGAGATAAACGAAGACGAAGACCGAGAAGAAGAATGGTAGACTCGTAATTGCTGCCTCCATCACTTGAAGAAGTTGTCGGAGATGAAAGAGATGGTTGAGTTTTGTTTTGTTTTGTTTAAGAGAAAGAAAAACCTAAATCGTAAAAAGGTTGGTGACCTAAAGCGACGGCGTTTCCAAAGCTTGATTTGTATTCCTTTTTGATTAATTTTCCTCTAGGTCGTCTCTAAGTTATATGCCAGCCATTCACGATTTTCTTTGTATACTTTATTCAGTTTTTTATTGTTTTTTTGGTAACCATCTTTGTTCAGTTTTTTTATTTTTAATCAAAAATTCAATAATATTATTTACTAAGAGAGGGGGTGGGCACGGATGTCGGATACATTGATTTTTTTAGGTATCCTATATTCAATTCAATCCTTACGGATAATTAAATTTTATTACTCTTATTTGATACGTAAAAAAACAAGTACGCTAAAAAACCGATATTTGATAAAAAAAAAAAAAAAAATTATTGACCTACCGAATATACCCGACTTGTTACAGTTACCTGAATGATTACAACATAATTATCAACAAACGTATAAAGTTAAGAAATTCATATACCAAAAGAAAAATCCTTATATACAACACAATAGTCCAAAGCAAAAATTACTAACTTCAAAACTCCAAATTTGTAGTTTATCATCTTTGAAATTACGAACAATAATTCAAAATTACAAAATATTTCGGCTACCGAGATCATTTTTACATAGGATAGCTTAATCTATCATATTTACTCTTACCTGAAAAACGAAATAGACGTGTAAACTTAAGCTTTCTTTTTTTAAAAATATACATGAAGCTTTATATAATATATATATGTCATGAAGCGTTTTTACTTGCATAATATAAACAAACGAGTACAAAAAAGAATGTAAAATACTCTTATAAACTACTAATTTTGTATCAAATTAATACCAACATGACTTAGCTAGCGATCTAGCACTAAAACTCTTTCATCTCCCAAATAACTAAAAATTATTTGGAGCAAAGTTGTAAACTCTAGGATACATAAATAATTTGTTAGTTGATAAATAAATATAAATAAAATTATGTCACTGATAATCACCGGTTGATAATCACCGATAAAATTTGTTTAGTAATCTTTTGGCTCCCTTAATTGGGCTTTTGACTCCCTAGGATAGGGCTTCTGGCTGACTTGTACTGTACCTACAAGTTTATCCCTCTTGTAACTTTATGTTTTTCAATATATTTCAGATGACAATAAAAAAAAAAATCACCGGTTGCTTTTGGTCAAACATATTTGTTTCTCGGTCATGGTCAAACATAATAATTATTATTTTGGTACCGTAATTACTTATTAGATCTTAATTACGAAACTCAAAATTTAGGAAACAAACAGAAATTCAGAAAAATTGTTCTAAAATAGAGGAATAGAAACGATGTTAAAAAAAAAACCATAGCACAAGCTCGATGATATATAGATTTAGCGAATTGCTTCATTTGTCCTTCGGATACAGTTTAGCTAGCTGTCGACATTGTACATATATAAAAAGAGGTACTAGGAGATTCATTATCAAGAACAGAAGTAAACTGATAGATTCTTACACAAACAATGATCTTGAGATTTATAATACACTAAGGACGCTCTATGCATTTCTCGCGGACAAAAAGCTTTCAAGCGTTTGCTTCATGTTATAAGCTAACTTAAATATAGATCCATTCCAAACCTCAAGCAATGAGCCACGGATAGGACCAATTTCTTAAAAGGGCAAAAACCTTCATATCTCACGTTTCTATGTGTATGTGTTCATGCCCTGGCTATGGTTTTATACACGTATATATATTTTATATATACAGTCTTTTGTTCAATCGATTTCACCTTCTTCCACGTCAGTGGGTAGGTTTGGAACAGGAGGAACCTCGGGTTCTTCATCATCTTCATCTTGTTTCATGTACAGTCCGAGTTGCTCAAGAGGGTTACTTCCTCTGAGGTTGAAACTTCCAAGTGCGTCTAAAGATCTCTCGGGGCTGGTTTCATCTGCTGAGCTTTGTAAGTGCTCAGGTGCACTCGAACTCAGCATCTCCAAGTCCTCGAGAAAACGTGAGTTCTCATTGATCTCTACAGTTTTCTCCATCTGCAGTTAAGTCAAAGATGTTTAGACACATTTTTCTGTTTATCGAGATTTTTCAGAGTTTGTGATCCATTTTAATGCAACTCCTGTGTATGCTATTTACCTTCAATAAAGCTTGGCGAGCAGCTTCTCTTTCGAGTTCCCTCTTCCGCTTTGACTCAGCAGCAGCTTCCGCAGCAGCCACTGCTTCAGCTTGGCGCCGAGCATCTTCAGCAGCCTCTGCTTCAGCTTGTAGCCGCGCTCGCTCTGCCAATGAAGATAGATGGATATAGTTAAAAGAACACGAAACTGAAATACTACTGTTATATGAATCCGCAGATACAACCAGAAGTTAACAAATTGGGTTATTGGTACACGTAAATAACCTTTCTTTTTCTGCAGTTCGAGTTCTTCTCTTTCCTTGCGCAGCCTTTCTGGGTCGCCCTTATTACTGTTCTGCTCTCACAAGGGAACAAATTTAAGCCATATTAGTTCCAAGGATTTACAAAATAATGCAAATAAAGACGTCACTATTGTATGTAAACAACTCCGCTTATGGTATCTACATCCATTCCACCAATATGCTCTTTGGTTTTTGGTAGTTTCGAAAAAGCAATCCTCAGGTAAACAAATCTTAAATTAAAACATCTTGTTTCCGAATCCATGTTTACACATCTAGTTTTATTTTACTAAATTCAAATACTCTACTACAGACTAAAATCCGAAAGGCTACTACTATTCTGTCTGTCCCATGGTTATTAGTTAATTAGCCACTGCCCCGCAATTCAAGCCAAAATCATGAGTTCTAGCCATTTAAGTCAAACAAAGATAGGGTAAACTGAGGCTAAATCCAGACCTGTGGAAGTGTTTTCTCGCGTGCTTTTAGAATGATATCTGCAAACCGGTTCTTCAACAACGCAGCTCTATAGCGCTTCTCAGATAAACCCGGAGTCTCTAATATATTTCCTAAAGCATTAAGTTGATAAAGTGTGAGATACATGCCTCATGGCTCAAATAGAAAAACTCTTTTCCTATTCTTCTCACCATCATGTTGACCATCTGATTCATCAGAACCAGGCTTCTGCTGTGAACAAATATCCATCTGCTCCAGCGCACCAGTAGATTCTGTAACGGATACACCAATGACACAAACTGTAAATATATTACGAGAAAATTCTTCAACAGTAAATTTGAATCCAGCCACGATCACCAACATCTATTATAATTCCCTACTGTGGTCAACTGTTGTTGCTCCAGCAGAGTAATACACAAGCTATTACTAATTGGAAAATTTTAATAGGGAATCGAGAGTGGTACAACGCAATCAGGGTAGAAAATGAAAAAAAAATCTCAAGCTTGTGAATAGTCTTAACACCATAATAATGAATTCAAAGGAGATAAGTACTCACGACTTCCTTCGAAAAGATCAGCAATTCTTGTATCTTTATCTCTTTGAGCCTCGGAATTTGCAGTTTCAGGCATCTGAGAAATGATCGGTTGCGTGGTTTAAATTTGTAACAAAGTAAATGCACTGAGAAACTGATGGTTAATTATACCTTTGAAGAATCCTCTGGAATCATGGTTTTAGCAACATCAGATTGATCTTCAGAGTTACCAGAATCCGAATCTGAAATAAATAATCTATTCAGCAACACAGAATCTTTTACAACACCATGATGCTTCGGAAACCTAATAAATCCTATATTCCGTGAAAACATGATATTCTAGGATCTACATTGTTGACTTTTACCCTACTGTTCTCTAATGACATGACAAACAAGCTGCCTTTTGAAATAGCCGGAATTAAATTTAACGAAGTTTCAACCATGATTACAATGACTGAATCAAGAAATTGATATTTAACGAACCAACATCCATCATAGAACCTTGATGGACAGGAAAAATATTTGGGCAAACAAAGTATCATATGGTATAACAAAAACAAAACTGATAAAAATATATCATAATATCAACATAGGAAGCAAGGCATATGTATAAAGCTTCTAGAATAAATATGAATCAGTGACATACTATAACATCCTTAGAGAATCTACAGTAAGACAATGCTGCAAAAGGAATTGACAAATATATATATATATATGGATTGCAACTAACCACTGGAGCTCCCAGAGATAGGAGGTTCATTTCCACCCACATACTCATCAGCCAATTCATTTCCTAAAAAGCAGAGAGAAGGTATAAATTTGGTGGGCACAGATATCACTGAATGCTTTAAATCTAGAACATAATATGCAAACCGAAGCTGAGTTCTACCTCGTTGCAGTGACGAATTGCTCGGTCCTGATCCATTAAGAAGCTGCGACAAACGAAATTAACTTTTTCTCAGTAAAATATTCCTTAAAACTTTACTCCAGCAAGTGAGATGGCAATTACCTCTATTTCGCATGGTTCAACATTTGACTTCTTCCTTTCTTTATCTTGTATATATTCATCTAGAAGTTCCCGAAGAGTCACCAGTACTTCATCGCTGAGGACATCAATGTCTATCTCGATTTCATCTTCTGCAATCTCCCCTCCGTTCGAACTGTGCTTCTTCAAAAAGTCAATGATCTGTGCAGGGATCTCGTCCAGTAGTGACTCCAGCTGTCTCCCCAATCTATGCCTCTCCTCTGCTGTCATAAGTGGCTTCACGGGTTCTACAACACTCTCTCTAACGGGTGAAACCAACTTTCTCTTCTTCGCCGGGGGAAGAGATATAGCCGCTTTCCTTTCCTCATTAGGTTCCAATGTTATAGCAGACATAGTATGCATGCTAGACGCTGGTAACTTCTTTTCAATAGTTTTCCACCGAGCTTCAAACAATTTACTAAGGATATCCGCCATAATGTGAACATCATGTCCTGGAGGGTTATATGTCATTGCATTGCCGAATGTAAGCCTCACATCAGCAGCAAACTCATGTGGGCTTGAGTATACACCAGATGCTAACTTCTTCTTTATAGTCCCTAAGTCCATGGGATGTTTGATGATAGTGGGATAGTCAGGTAAGTTTAGTTTCACTACATCAACGGGCGCCTGAAAAACCCAAGAATGCGGATGGGACCACAGTTTCTTCAGCAGGGTGTCACATTGCTTCATCAGTGTCATGTTAGGAGCAGTGGCCGTTGACTCTTTCGTAGACTCAAACTTCCCTGAGGAGCCACGGTTCCATCCACGAGAAGTCCCAGTCTGATGCCGAACTTTCTTTCCCGGTCCCATTGCAAAATCAGATGGCTTCTTCAAACTGCTGACTCGAGAAGATAGTTTTTGAGCAGTGGTGAAACCCACCCTGTCACTAGTAGACGACACAGAAGCTAAGTTCAGTCTTTGCGACTCAGCATTCTTAAGAACAATCTTTGTCTGCTCCAGCTCCAGTTTGAGCCGATGGATCAAATCCTTCCTCTCAGATAATGACATGTTATACAAGGAAAAGACTTGTCTCCGGACACCGTAAGGATCATCGTCATTAGAATTCAACGTAATACACTTTCGCATAGGAGTGCTTGAATTCTCAGATGCAGTGACCTCGGTATCAATCTGTGCGGAGCTTCCAGAGCCCTCTGATTCATCAGGCGCTTCAAAAGTACTCCGATAATACCCTCCTGGGAACGCAGCAGCACTTTCAACCATTGTTTTCGTAAGGGCTTCACAGATATAGACTTCACTAGTTTCTACGATTCACAAGGCACCATCTGCAAGAGACCTGCAACACGTTTATCTATTCACTTAATCAACAGAAACTAAGAATGCCCCTTAAAACCACAGAGATGGTTTCCTTATCCCATCTCAACAGTTGCAACTTGCAACAAACAATGTGAGATTAGAATGTCCAAATCGAACATACACACAAATTCCAATAACAGCGTAATATCAAACCCTTGATAGTCCAATTTCGTTATATGTAATTTTCAAATTCGAACCCTAACCTGAAGCCAATTTTCAAACTAAATTATTCAAAACTGGGAAAACCCCACGGCCAATATAGATTGAGTTTTACCATTTGAATCTTCGCAGGTCAAATTCCGACCTCCTCCCGTGTAATTATCAACCGGAAGAAACAGGGGAAATTTAGCAAAACCCTAGAATTGAAATCGCCCCCAATTTCGGAATCTCAGAAAGATCCCTGGACCATCCACACAGATCGAGCAACAAATATCCCTTTAATCTGAAAGGGATTACAAAAACTCTAGAGATCAGACCCTTAGGATAAATATAATCAGAGCTTTCACGTGAGAAAGGATAAAAGAGGAGACAAAACCAAAGTCGAAGACNAGGAAAAACCGGGGGAAAAAAAAAAATTTTTTTTTTTTTTTTTTTTTTTTTTTTTTTTAAGACAAAGGCTTTAAGTTTGTACACCGACAAAAGCCAGCCTCCAATCGGACAGATGATATTGATTTAGAAACTAGCCGCCAGATCCATATCCAACGGTCAATATCATCTTGTCTGCGTTAAGTTAACGAGGAATTAACGTACGTTTCCCTTACGTATCCGACGTGGCAAGTTTTTACGGTGGAAAATTGACGTCACGAGTCCGTGAGCCGTTGACTTTTTTTTTTCAAATGCTAGTGGTTGTCATGTGAGTTTGCGTGTAGCTTTAATTACTTGCCTTGTCTAGAAGCCACTAGTGAGATCACTCAGCTGGAACTGAAACGGAGAGGAGTTTTTTTTTTTTCCCGACCATAATAATATTATAGATGTTAATGTTAACAGAGGTTTTTGTACAAGCCAAGCCCAACAAACAAGCCCACAAAGATAAGGAATTAAAAACAGGGCAACGTAGCAAGTGAAGAATCCAGAAGAATCAAGAGCAATTTTTTCCTCCGCCGCAAATCTCCATTTTCCGGCCTCCTGTTTCTCAACCACCACCGTGAGCTTTAAGCAAAACCTCTGTAACGCCTAGAGCTGATCCCTAAACTTCATCAAGCTTTCTGAATACACATGAATGCCAGCTTCAGAAAATCGTCAGATTCGCCAATATCAAGGGGTTTCATCGCCGATGGAACCCAATTTATTGGTACCGTTCTTTAGTGGAAGAAATCCTTAAGGAATGAAGATGTTAATCCTTGAGAGATTGAAAAAACCTGACAAAATTATGAAGAAAACCAGAAAAACAGAGATGAAGAAAGGGAACAGAGAGGACCAAAAACTAGAAAACAAAGAAAAACAAACTAATCTTAACAGATCAAAGACATTAGATCTGATAAGAATAGGAGAGGTCCGTAGAAACGGAAACGAAACCGGACAAACCGGAGATCGAACCGTAAGGAACGGAAACTGTACACCAAAAAACAAAAAGAAAAGGGGCCGGCGCCGGCGAACCGACGCCGGAGACACTAAACCACCGTTCTGAAACTTGATAACTTTTTAGTCTTGAGAGAAGTCAGAGATACTTGAGACTTGAGAGAGAGAAGAAGTCTTGTCTGTGAAACGGAGAGGAGTTTATCGCTAGAATAATGTCTCTTTGGGTGCGGTGAGTAATATTTGATTATTGGCAGTTATGGGTTATAGTATTTTTGTGGATTGTAAGAATTTAAAAAACCTAAGAGATTTTGTAAATTTTGTGAATTTAACATAAATTTCAGGAATTCATATCAAATAAAGTATAATTTTATGGATTGTTAGGGATTCTTATTGATTGTCATCAATTTGTTATTCTTTTCTGTTTCATAACTTTCTTTATAAGATAATTATATATATATATATATATATATATATATATATATATATTCTTCTCTAGAATTTTAAAAATTTTTGTTATAAAGTGAACACATATATATGTGCCAAAACCGATTTTTTCATAAATCTTGTCGTATTACTTTTCTAACTATCTTTTGGTCATAAGGTAATTTCTCTGCTCTTAGTCTTTCCTTTTACCATTATTTTATATGATGTTTAATAATTTGTTACTTTGATTTTCTATGTTCAAGTGTTATGTTTTATTTGTTGCATTGAAGTTGTTATGTTCACGTGATTTTTATACTAACTATGATTGTAAAAAGTAATTATTGTTTCATCGTTTTATATACTAACTATATTAGATTTTTGATAAGATTGTTATGGATGGTATAATTATTGGAGTCCATGAAGACAAAAGTATTGGTATAACTACTCATCGAAGGAATGAAACATGGAAGATGTGATGCTAGTGGTGTAATGAATAAAGCAACATGGAATAATATTGCACCGATTCTTAATGAAATATTTGGACGTAAAAAAACCCATAAACACTATCAAAGTATATACAGGTATTTGAAAACCCTATGCTATGCATATTTGGATCTTCAACGTAATAGCTCTGAATTTGGATGAGATTATGAAACAAAAAGATTTACGACTTCTGACGAAGTGTGGCATGGATATATAAAGGTATGTGTTTGTTTTACATGGAAGTTTATATACCAAAATTTTTATTTATGTATGTCCATCGCCACCATGGTAGGGTTAATGCAAGGACATGTTGCTTAGATCGGAGGAGATCTGATGTGTTGCACCGGAGTCAAAAAGCCAGTTGTTTGCCGTGTAAGAGGGTGTGAAAGCAACATTCGCTCGTGGCTGCCAAAACCTGGGAAGGTTGCTTGCATCAACCTGTTGACTTTGAAGAGTAGCTTGAAGTTGAGGACAACGACAAGCACTATGGCCTTGAGTTTGACAGTATTGACACTTTCCCAAGTATGGTTCGGGTGTGCGGTTTTCCTGCTTGGATTGAGAGGTGCACTACAAGAAATATGGGTATTGATAGCACATTAAGATAACTCAATTTTCATAAGTGCTATAAAAAATCTTTTCGTCTACTAAAATCACATATGATAGCTTTTTATTTGTGCTAAGCCTCAAAAACATTAAGCGGGTACAATAAAATTTTGTTTGGAGCCTAAAAATAACATGAAGCGGTAATACTTAACGAAAAACTTTCATTTTGCGCCTAACTTTCGTCCCTAACTTAAAAAGAAAAAAAAGAGTTTCTCGCGACCTTTATTCTTCATCTCCATCTTCAACCCTAGAACCTAGATCTTCCTCTTGTCTTCGTCGATGAATAACCTCGTCTTCCTCTATCTCTCCACCTAGGCATGGCCAAAACCAAACCGTAACCGTATTTCGGACCGTAACCGTACCGTTTTTAAACCGTAATCAACCGTAACCGTACTAAACGGTTATAAACCGTAACCGTTAACCGTAAAAATATATTTAAAATGGTTAAAAGAAATTTTAACCGTAACCATTTATTAACCGTAACCGTATAAAAACCGTCGGTTAACCGTAAGGTTAAACCGGAAAATTATAACCGTAACCGTTTTTAAAAAAATAATATAATGTAACTGTTTAAAAAAAAAAATCGGATTCATTTTATTAAACTTAAGAATTAGTTATGTTTGTCAACTAAATTAATTTAAATAACGTATTCAATAAATGAGCCAGTATATTAACATTTTTATCGTTTATTAAAAATTCAAATTCTATCAAAATCAACTTAATATTAACTGATTAATCCATTACTAATGTTTAGTTTAAGAATAAAGTAAACTTAATCACATTATTATTGAAGTTTAAGACAAATTTTAAATAATTAAAAAGTAGGGGATTTAACACTTTTAATTAAACTTCAAATTCAAACAAAAAATCAGAAATACTCATTTACGGTGGTTACCACCACTTTGTCCTAAAGGTTCTCCTTATTATATGGATTCATTAGTTTCCAAATTTTTTTCATTTTATTTAATCCATCTAAATCTTTTCTTTTCTTTAGAAAACATGATTATTTTATTAAAATCATGCACTAATCATTTTGTAATCAATAAATATATATAACCGTATCTAACTTTAACCGTATTAACCGGAACCGTATTTGACCGTAACCGTTTTAACCGTATGTTGAATGGTTAAGGTTAAGGTTAAACAAAGTTATAACTGTAACCGATGGTTAAATAACCTTAACCGCATTAACCGTAACCGTGGTCATGCCACTCTCCACCACGTTTCTAAATCGTCGTGATTCGCAATCTCTTCACCAATCTTCAAATCTCAGTGTCCAATTCAGTCTCTTCCTTCTCCAGATCTAGGTATCCCATCGGACCAGCAACAATTGATCTTCACTGGAGAGCAAATCGAAGACATACACACTCTCGCCGTCTACAACATCCAGAAGGAGTCGACTCTTCATCTCGTCCTTCATCTCCGTGGTGGTGAGAAGAAGAGGAAGACGAAGACTTACACCAAACCGAAGAAGATCAAACACTAACATAATAGGTAACTTCTTTGTCTACATTAGATTCCGTTTGTTCTGAGATTTGTTTTTGTTTCGATTGTGTCGATTTAATTTCAGTTTCATATATGAGCATCTCCTGTGTCTCTTCTTTGTTTCAGCTGGTGAGGATTTTGTGGAGAGAGCCAAAGACAGCTTATATGATATTGTTGCTTTTCTAGGTTAACTTTCACCTGTTTTGGGGATTATATATCCTGGAGATTTACATGGACGAAGTCTCACTCCATCTAATTAGATTGACCAATATCTTCTTATAGTATTGAGTTCCTAGGATGAGAGAACTTTGTATTCTTTACTGGTTTTGATCGAAAGCACTTGTGTGATATCGGATGTATGATATTTTAATGATGCAGAGTGCAAATGGTTTGAGACTATAAGCTGTTCCTGGTAAAGATTGCGGAGTCTCCATGAACTTCCCTAGTGATATTGTGCCAAAATGGGTTAGTGTTTCCAATCTGACTATTTATGTAACTGAGTTTGGTTGCCATATATTATACATCGTTAGAGTTAAAAGCTTGTTAAGCTGTTACTCTAAGTGATTCTTCTAAGGTAAATTTTCTATGTTTTTTTTGCTCAATCATGTTTCCTCTCAAATTGATGTGCACAATTAAAGAACTGAAACATGAAAGTGTGTTGGCTTATGAGATAAAAACTTGAGAGATTTCTCATCGGAATCTAGAAGTTAACCAATCTAACTTTTTTTATTTCCATTACAGATGAAGTTAATTAACCAATCTATCATAATTAGGTGAGTCAATTTTTCTATAAATGTTAACTGTTACAAGTTAATAAAACTAAATAGACTTGTGAAGCTTATGAGTGTGTATATTTCTTAAACTAGTTAAGAGTGTCGTCCTCGTGCTTTCAGGAAAGGCAGGATGACAGATGGGAGCATGATCTTTTCCGTAGTGACAGGCCCCATATTTCAGGTACAACTACATGTACTTTTATTGTGTTGTTATCCAAAGTTATACCTATATATAATCTGCATTGTTTATCTTAATGGGAATGCCTTTTGATGTTCTTAAGAGATTTAAAAGGACACTCGTTTGAACTATTTGTGACTGGTTGCTCATATACTCCTGGATTCTTTGTTTGAATTTGATTATGATTCATGTTCATGATGATTCTCTATGGGCTCATGTTGATGGTCCAACTCAGTGGGTGAGTTTATCCTTACTAATGGCTTGAATTTATTTTGGTTCAATAACATAAACATTTTGAGTGCTTCTTGTGCTTTTTTCCATTATCAAAGCCTTTGCGTCATCTCAAAACACTCATAAAGAAGCTCATCGCAATCACTGTAAGTCTTTCTTTCTATTTTTATTTAATTTGACTTGTGTGTTATAATGTATTGAAACTGTGAGAGATATATATACAATTTGACTTAGCAGTTGGACCCTGCATTTGTGTCATTTGTGTTTCATTGACTTGCTTTCATGTAACCCTTAGAGTTTTTGCTTCCTTTGGCTTTTTTTTTTTTTTTTGCTTCAGGAAATGCACAGAGAACATACCTCTGTACCTGCTTTCTACTTTTTTTCTTTGGGGAAATTTGCATACCACTTTTATCAATGCTCTGTTCTTGTGTTAGAGATACATGATTAGCCGTATTTTGACTTTTTCTCATGCCTTTGAATTGTGCAGACAATCGGCTTGGGAGTGTATCCTTTCCTTCAGGGGAGAAGATTGAAGAATCGGAAGTAAAGCATCAGCTAATGTCAAAGCAACTTATCAACCAAGCACTGAAACTAAGCCACCAGCAGAGCTTGAGGAGAGGAAGCAGAAGCTCCAAGTGTCTTGTTCTGTCTTCAAACTCCTTCATGGTACTAATTTTGAAACCCTTTGTGTTTAGTATTGTTAATTTCGGAGTGTTTTTGGTAACTCAAACTCTCTTATCTATGTGTTCGCTTTGAGGTTAGTTAGTTATTCACAGAATCTCAAGCCATAAGCTTTGACTTCTTTTGTTCACAGAATCTCAAGCCACGACCTTCAACATCTTTTAATCAGGGAAGAATCTTATGCACTGGTTTAAAAGGATTGACTAGCTTCCAGACTTATGACACATGTAGTAGTTGTTATTTGAATGACTTGGTAGTTTATTTTGAGACTTGAATGTATGGATTTTTTTGAAAGTTTGGATTATGAATGGAATAAAGATTTGCAATGGATACAACTTTGTGGATCGCGTAATTAAGGTCATCATTGGTTCCAAAAATAAAATTATGCATTCATATGAATAATTTGTATAGCTCAAGCAAAGAGCTAATAACATATACAAAATAGCTAACGAAGAGAGCTACAAAACATAAGGAAATAGCGCAGAAACTGAGCTACGAATTCTGATTTAATAACATTTGTATAATGCTATAGGACAATATTACATGGCACATAAAGAAAGCTATAAAACAAAAATCAATAGCGTTACATACGTGTTATCAGATCATATGTTATAGCAACATATGTGTGCTATTGAATTATATTTCATATCACTACAGTAACGCTATTATAAAGTGACTTATTATAGCGTCTAAAATGAAACGCTATCATAGATGGTCGACCTATTATAGCTCCGGCGTAAATAGCGTTTCTTATAACGCTATTAGCGCTAATCGTGTGCTAACAATGCCCATATTTCTTGTAGTGGTGTTTTGTTGCCAAGTTTGATTGTTGGTGTTGACATTGTGGTTGAAGCGCTTGTTGGTGTTGTTGTTGTGGTAACGATTAGCCTGATTGGAATTGTAATTGTGATGGATGAAATTTGCAGAGGCAAGGATGGGAGACGTATGATTAGAGGTGGAAGAGAGTAACTTGCCTTCATGAGAAGTCGTTCATGAACCTCACTGATGGAAGGAGTATTGTCTTTGGCTTCAATCTGGTCAACAACAGACTTGTACTCATCGGGTAAGCCCTCAAGAATCTGTTCAATCTTATCATCGTGATCGACAAGTTTGCCAAGCAAAGCAAGTTGATCCAGGCGCGTATTGATCCCTTGAACATACTCATCGATTGTTTTGTTGTCTTTCGTCCATGACTTGAGTTGTGTTTTGAGTTGTCTAATATGTCATCTGCTTGGGTTGGCATAGGTGGAACCAAGCTTGGTCCATATCTGAGGAGCCGTCGTTGTACGAGACAGCAATGGTTGAAGAGGAGTAGAGATCGCATACCCTAGACCCGAACGGTTAACCGAAAACATTAACAAAACACCATTGGTCATCTTATAACCGAACGGTTAACCGAAAACATTAACAAAAACCCCAAAACAAAATGATATCCTAGACCCGACTCTCATTTTCTCTATTTCCAAAAATTTTCATCTTCTCCGCCTCACCAACACGATCTCTCATCTTCTCTTCTCTGCCTCACCATCCCCTTCTCCTCTCCTTCGAGATTTTACTCTTAAGGTTAGTCATCTCCATCTCCATCTCTATTATTATCCAACTTTTGGGTTTGTGATTTTGAAGAATCATATCAGGAAATTAGGTTGTTGTTTTCTCTACGTGGATTCGTTGTTTCTTATACTCTTGTAGGCTTGTAGTTGTACAAATGTGAATTTCGAATCATGTTTTTGTTGTGCCTTTGATTAGGAGATCGTGTTTTGCTGTTTGGGTTACTTTACGTCTTTGTTGGCATGTTACTTCATTAATGGTGATCTATTGATCTCATCTAGCTATGGAATGATTTAACTGTTTAAACCTTTAAGGATTGTAGGAAAAACAAAAAATTTGTGATTGAAATTTAGGTTGTCTGATGTCTGACAATTCTAACTTTAGAGAACTTAGTCTCCTTGTGAAGTTGTGATGTTGTTTGAGTATAACTTGAGAACTCAGAGACTTGTTGGATTTTTTGCCCTTTCACCTAGTCTCTTTAAGTCTTTATGTTCACCACAGTCTCTTTACGTTTAGGATTTGATTGCATTTTATGAGCCTTGTATATCTAATTCCCTATGACTCTATCTTACAACATAAACTTTCTGTTTTGTAGCTTATTCCCTAATGCTTGTGTCTGACAGACTAATGTTTGTACTAATGAATGTGACAGTCAAGTCTAGTTTATGTGAGCTAGTTATTTGATACTTGGATTGTCTCCTGTTGGTTTTTACTGGTTGAGTTTTACTGGTTCATAATGGGATTTTTACTTTTGGAGTTTCTGTGAGTTATTTGTATGAGTATCAGTGGAGCTAAGTCTGTTTTGTGTTTGCAGATGGCGTCCTCTTCTTCTCACCAGAACAATGATGATTTCTTTGATGAAGAAGAACCAGAAGTTGCTGCTGAAAACAAGAGGGCAAGTTCGGATCTTCCACCCAATCCAAGGAAGAAACCTGCTCACAGAGCTCTAGTCTGGACACATTTCATCCAGAATGAAGATGATTTCTCAGTTGCTAACTACGGATATTGTGGCACAGAGATTGGTTGTGACAGCAAGAGGAATGGAACAAGTGCAATGAAGAACCACGTTGCAAGATGCAAGCTGTTTGCTGCCCATAAAGAAAGTGGAAGTCAGAAGAATTTGGCTAGTGATAATGGTGGTGCAATGACAGCAGTGAAGTGTGACAAAGACTTGTTCAGAATATCTATGAATGAGATGATTGTTTTGAATGAGCTCTCATTCTCATTTGTAGAGACAGAGGGGTTTAGGAGGTTTTGTCACAACATGTTTCCCATGTACACAGTCCACTGCAGGAAGACAGCAACAACAGACATCTTTGCCATGTTTATGAAAAAGAAGTTGACTCTGAAGAAGATGTTTACTGATGAGAAGTGGGAGATGCAGAAGAGAATCATAAGCTTCAAGACTGTGACAGATCACAAAGGAGAGACCATTGTTGAACAACTTACTCAGTGTATGGAGGAGTGGGGAATTGAGAGTGTTTACAGTGACAATAGATAATGCAAAAGGGAATGATAGGGCTTTAAAGATCTTTACAGACGATTTGAAGAGGAAGGGAGTTGCTGGTGCATTAATCAGAGTTGGTTCATTCCTGCATATGCGCTGTTGTGCCCACATTCTCAACTTAATTGTGAGAGATGGTCTAGCTTCAGTCAATGAGAGTGTACTGGCTATCAGGAATGCAGTCAAGTATGTGAGATTATCAAACAAAAAATTCAAGTCTTTTGAGCTGCGGGTTGATACTGGAAAGGTTAGTATAGGGAGCTTGCCCCTGGATTGTATTACAAAGTGGAATTCAACTTACCTTATGCTATCAGCTGCACTTAAGTTTAAGGATGCTTTTGACAAACTGTTGGCTGAAGACATGTTATACAATGAGTTTTTTATGGAGTTAGAAGACAGTGGAAAGAAAAAGGTTGGACCTCCAACTTCTTTTAGCTGGGATGAAGTGCAGAGGTTAATTAAGTTTTTGAGAATCTTTTTCAATTGCACTTTAGCATTTTCAGCATAAAAAACAATCATATCTATTGTATGCTATAATGAGATTGTGGTTATGGAGAATAGTCTGATTAGGATTAGTCAGAAACATGATGAGCTTCTTAAGACAGAAGCATTAGCTATGAGAGCTAAATTTGAGAAGTATTGGGATGGAATTCTGAATATGAATCCACTTGTGATCATTGCAAGTGTATTTGATCCTAGGAATAGTTTGCTAGTATATGCTTTGACAAGCTTTATGGTAAAGGTAGTGTAGAAAGTGAGCATCTTAGGACTTCAATTAGAAGCTTGTTGAAGAGACTGTATGAAGAGTATGCATCCAAGCCAGGTAGCTAAACTCAGGCTGAAAGCAATCAAGCCAGAAGTGATTTTGCAGATTCTGAACAGTCTCTTGTGATATTTGATTTCTCTGATGATGTTGAGGAGTATTATAGAGAGTGTATATATGCACAGCTTGATAGTGAGTCTGCAAAGGATGAATCTACCAATGAGTTAGACATATACCTAATGGAAAAACATGTGCCACGTAGGAAAAACAATCTGGGATTAGATTATGATGTGTTATGATGGTGGAGGTGTTATGATCATAAGTTTCCTGTCTTTAGGGGAGTTAGCTAGGTATATTCTAGCCATCCAAGTGTCTTATGTTGCCTCAGAGTCAACCTTCAGTACAAGGGGAAGGATATTGGATCCTTATAGAAGTTGTTTGACACCTGCCATACTTGAAGCTCTAATTTGTACACAACAATGGCTGAGAAACACCATTAATTCTCAGAAGCTTGCAAACCTACAACATATTTTTGAGGAAATTGATTTTTAAGAATGGTAATCAAGTTCTGCTTTTACTTTTCTGCATATGTTATTATTTATTTATTTCTTTAGTTTCAGTGAGTACTAATGCATTTTTCTTTCTTTATGTAGTTTCTCTCTTATTAGCTTTGTTCTTTTTGCTTTCATTCCTCGTTCTTTATACCTTAGACTTCATCCAAAAATATTTCAACCTATAAGAACTTTGAAACACATAAAGACTCGAAAATCACTTGAAAACTTGGGTTAGAATGTATAAAAAACGCTATACATCAGCCTTATAATAAAAGAAAACTATTGTTATAAGCGTTAACTTATCAAAGAATGTGTAAGATGAATAGAGCCTAATTAATTACGAGGATGTCTACTTTCTATAACTTTATACCGTTAAAAACTAATACTTTTAAGTTGGATAGACTTTAAAAATATTTTTAAGTTAATACTCCATCTGTTTTAAAATAAGTGTCATCCTAACTATTTTGGTGGATTAATAAAACATATTGACATATCATGGTTTTTAGGTGTTTTTGGACCATGATATCATTGTTTTATCGAG
>OVAF01001604.1:0-20608 GCA_900406245.1 Odontarrhena argentea | reverse complement strand
AATGAAAATGGTAGAGAATTGTAGATGTTATCTTATATTATAGTGCTACTCATTGATATCGGTTACATTCGGGTAACCATTCGGGTTTCGGGTTCGGTAATTCGTGTTTCAGGTTTTCGGTTATATGAATTTACTACCCATTCGGGTTTTTTGAAAATTCGGTTCGGGTTCGGTTCGGTTATTTTTTGACCGGGTTCGGGTTTGGATTTCGGGTTCGGATTATATGCCCACCCCTAATTTTTGTTTTTTTCTTCTTTAAAGATTAAGGGTCCCAAAATAAAAAAATTACAATAGAAGAGGGTCCGAAATTCTAAAATTGCAATGTAGGTAAAACATTTTTTTTTTTTTAGTTTTGCACTATTTGTTTTGAGCCGGCCGTGTTGGAGATATGACGGAGGTTAAATTTCATGAACATACATCTAAAAGATGAATTGACAATTAGTGTAAAGACTCAATCCCCTTATATAATCTAAACACATGACTAAGGATTCTTTTACAGGGGATTCAATTGGGAGGTTGAAAAATCTTTACCTTTTAGTGTCAAAAGTCAAACCGATTCTACAAGGAACGGATGCTAACGCCTCCTTCCATTTCTCGATTCTGGTTTTTTCGTACAAACATTCCTTCTCTCGATGCCTAATTTGATCGCCGAACACTCCCCTGAGTTGTGTCACGGTCTCTGGTTCCACTTTGAAGAAAATGGGAAAAACCTGTAAAGGCGAAAGCGGTAAGTCTTAGGTAAGAAAATCTTTGGGGTCGATATCTCTGTTTACGAACAATGCACCTTAAGCAATCCTTGTTTTGAGCTTTCGTTGATCTTCACGAGTTCATCTAAGCACCATTCTGATTCCGTGTACCTCGGGGAGAATATGACCAAGGCAATGGTCGATTCCTCGATCCTGACGAGGAGATTACTGAGATCCTCACCCCTTGTCTCAAATTCGTCTATAAAAGTGTTGATCTGATGTCTCTGGAGAGCCTCCACGAGATGGCTTACAAAACCCCACCGTAGCTCATCTCCCCGAAAGTTGACGAACACCTGATGTTGAAGCGGTGACGATGTGCGGCCGTTGACCTCCATGAATGTGAGATAGCGTTTTCAATCTAAACCGAACCTTATCGAGTAAGCAAAGAGGAAGTGAGGGCAGTTGTTAATCAAATTTTTAATTAGGAATGGATAGAGATTGAGATTGGTTACAAATAACGAGTCCCGCCGCTCCTTATATAGGTTGAGATATTCTTTAAGGTTCTACAAGCTTCTCAGATGCTTTTTTGTTTTTGGAATTTTGTTTGTAAACAAATTTCTTGGTTATTTTTTCCACACGGTTTCCATTTTGGGAAATTGAGTTCTCAAGTGGAATGTAGTAACGGCATTGATTCGGTTAAAGACAAACATGCCCTTTACGAAGCTCCTTATTTACAATCCCTCATTTGTATTTTGTGCCACTGGATAGACCCGGAAACCTGGTTTAGTAGGACAAAATTACCGGGTGCACTGACTATGCCACGCGATGCAACATTTCTCCCGACTCTCCCCACGTAATGCAAATATTTGTCACGTATACAGTATACCCTTGATACATCATGTTCTTTGAAAAAAACTTAAGAATAAATAATCAATCATGTTATTGACTCATTTCTTTGTTATTTTTTGCCATCCACACAGTATGATCGAAATTAATTCAAATCCCTTGGGTACAAAATATACTTATTTTATATGTTTAGTGAGAGTATTGGAACGTAAGCAAGTTTCTTGCAATACTATTTTATATGTTTGCATATACACTTATATAAAAAGTATTAAATCCTTATCTAATTATGTAATATGCGAAGGCCTATACCAGAGCCCATATGTCTATTTCCTTATACCCATGAAATTGGTGTATGAATGTTTTGAATGCTATTCTTGGATATCATCACTAAGAGGGGTTTACCATCAAGAGCTTGGTAAAAAATATAAATTAGTTAATTTGTTGTAGATACAGGTTCGAAGAATCCTCGTTGATATCATCTTCTATAAGTTGACAATAAATCTCCATGTGTTTGTGATCGGATATTCCCTTGGATTGACACTCTGAAATTGGTACGGACTAAACTTTGCATCTAAGAAATCAAGATGTTTCAAAGACCAAAGGATACCGAACATTCACACGAGATGCGAAAACTCTTAATTTAGCGGATGATCCCTTGTATATGACACATATCGACTTGCTTGTTGGATTTCAAAATGATTTTTTCACGGACGAGATTAAGAGAATGTGGTTCTTGATATGAGAGGAGAATATTAGAATATTAATTAATGTCCCAAATGAAAAGGACTAAGGCCCAAAAACAAAACTTGAGAAATAAATGTAGTAGGAAGGGGAAGAGGAAAATCCTTGATTATTTTACATAGAGGAGTTCGCAAAGCAATTTGGTTGCTAGACTACGGGACATACACTGTAACATCCCTGACCCGACCCATTTAGAAAAAGAGAGTTTAAATGTATTTCAGTTTTAGGATGTGTAATCTTACACTGCTAAACATTTACAACTTAGATCTTGGACTTGAACTTCACCAACGTCGTCATGTCAAAACCACCAATGACATCATGCGACATCACCAACGGCTTTTCTAATTGCCAATTTACAATTACTGGAGAGGCCCAATCCTCGTATTTATTACTCATGTCTCTTACATCTTTTCAATGTGGGATATTCTAACACTATTCCTCGAGATAATGGTACGTCTAGCCATTAATCTTGATAATATCCAATTTTAGAATTTGTTTCGGTTAGATCGTCAGGGTGGGGAGTGTGATTCAGGCTCTAGTACGATGTTAAGTTTCATGCACATCGAAAAATTGTAAAGGACATGAATACTATAATAAAGGGAATGGGCCTCTCCACTAATTATTAGTTGACTTTTAGTTAGATGCCCATGAAACTTAACAAGTTATGGTTTGAGAACCTTGCGAAAAGATTTTGATCTTTTGTGGAGCATAAACGTTAAGACACCTTTGAGTTTGAAGGACTTGAAGGATCTAATGATTGTTGAATTAGATGAACTTGAGAATTAATATGGAGGATCATCAATCTCTGTGTCAACTATTTTTGTTCTTGACCTGTGATTAAATTAAGGGAAAAAAATGAAACAGTGGCTTCTTGGTTATATATATATTTTTATTGTGAAATCAAGCGGCATTTTTATTACTCAGGTTGAATTGGTGTATCTTGTTTAGTTGTTTATAGTTAGAAATTCAAGCAGTATAATTGTATATGAAAGATTGAAAGATTAGGGTGCAGTTGAAGGTTGATCATGTTAAATAAGTATCTGGAAAGAGGATTATTGCACAGCTTGGTTTTTACTTTGCAGAATCTGAGATCCAACAAAGAGATAGTCCATATATCGCTTACAAAACCATTACGGTTAACTCGAAAATATAAAGAGAAGATTTTTTTTTTTTGGTCATCAAAGGGAAGATTCAAAAACAGATTTATATGATTATGTAAGACTCAAACAACTAGATATATATATTAAAGGTTAAGAAGTATAGAAAATCAGCAGAGGCAAATATTGGATATTGATGCTACCTAGGTCCCTCCAAAAAGTTGGTTACCTAGATCTCCAAAGTGGCTACTCCGTTTTTAATGGGGAAGATCATCTTCAATTAGCTATATAAAAAAACATAACATAACAGAAAAAGCAAAATCAAAATCAAAATGTTGACTGTGAGTGAAGTCATATTCCGAGTGTTTATGAAAGAATCAGGAATCTCTTTGACGCCTCCTTTAACCGTCTCCATGGTAGAGTTCAGTGATTGCAGTTTCTCACTTAGTTCAATGTACTGAGCCCTTAGAACGCTGTTCTCGTCCTCGATATCCATGTTACAATTGGAAGCCACTACAATCCGGTTCTTGATTTTAGAATTTTTGTATACATCAAGAATGCTCTTTCTTGACAGGTCAACCGGTTCTAGAGTGGATGCTTGAATATTCATACAAGAATGTTCTTTCTCGATACCTCCACCGGTACTTTTTCTACCTAAAACCGGAATCACAGTGGATGTTTGTAGCATTATCTCGACCTCCTTAACGATTGTCCTTACGAATTTGCTTTCCTTACTGCCAAAAAGGTAAAAGAGACAATGGTGACTTGGTGAGAGAGACACTCTTGGAGTGTGGTACATCCCTAGATGAAGCAAACCCCGATATCATTTGAAATGTGCACTCATACATACAAGCCACTTAAAAAATAAAACAAGAATGACTATGACCAGGCCGTGTCCAATGAACAAAAATTGTGGCATTTGCCTCACAAAAAAAAAAAAAGTATTAGGCCCAATTTTATAAGTTTTAGGTAGTGTAGTGACTTTTTCAGATAATTTGAAAGTACAAGTTCAAAGGTTTGATATATAATTTTACTTTTTAATCATTTTATTTGTTTTGAGTATTATATCTTAGTGGGTTTTAACTATTTTATTGGTTTTGAGTATTCGATATTGTTTTGAATAATATTTTTTAAAAATTTTAAGCTTGTTGGTAAAAAAAATTTTGTTAACATAAATCCTATTTTCAAATTTGCCTCAAGCTCTTCCGAGTCTAAGCACGGCTCTCGAGCCAATTCGGCCATGTCATAAAGCAGAGTCAAACAAATAATCCACACATGTAGACACAGGCACAGCCAATAGAGAATAAATATGTTTAGATTTTAAAATTAAAACTTTACCTTTTCTTGGCTAAGGTCAAACCACTTTTGCAAGAAACAGATGCTAACGCCTCCTTCCATTGATCGGTTCTTGGTTTATCAGACCGATGCTCCCACTCTCGATCCCTGAACTGATCGCCGAACACTCCCCTGAGTTGCTTCACAGTGCCTGGTTCCACTCTGAAGAAAATGGGAACGACCTGAAAAGATCAAATCAGTACATCTGATCTTAAAAAAAAAGAAAAATCACAGCAGAGTCAATCTTTGGTTACGAATGGTGTACCTCAAGAAATCTTTGATCTGAGCGCTCCTTGATCTTCACGAGCTCATCTAAGCACCATATCGATTCCGTGTACCTCCGAGAGAATATGACCAAGGCAATGGTCGATTCCTCAATCCTGACAAAGAGATTGGTGAGATCTGCACCCTTCCTCTCAAACTCGTCAATGAATACGTTGATCTGATGTCTCTGCAGTGCTTCCACGAGATGGCTGACGAAACCGTACCTCAGCTCGTCTCCCCGAAAATTGACGAACACCTGATGTTGCAGCCGCGGCCCCAACGGAGACAAGCTGCTGTGGACTTCCATGAGGAGGGTGAGTGGACGTTGTGTCAACTAAATTAGTTTGGGTAAATCAGTCGAAACCAAACCTTATCGAGTAAGCTTAATTAGAGAGATCTGAGCGAAAGGCCCTCAAACTACAAGGAGGCCCCACTCTGTAAGAAAAACATTCTACATAGATTCCACGATGTTTCTTCGACACGGTCTGTACATAGACCAAAACTTTTAACTTTTCGTTTTCTAGGAGTTAAAAGTTGAAACTAAAAGATGCTAATTACCTACTCTTCGTGCATGAGAATCGAGAGGCCAGGGCCCAAAGGCTACCTTCAATTAATCATTCCAGTATGGGTTTATCACAGCAGATTTTCCACTCTCGATTTCTTAACTGCCACTAAGTTGTACTTCCGTAACTCGTTTCAATTTGGAATATTTAGTCAAACATGATCATAATCACGAATCCAATAGTTATACAATGGTCAACAGAAATCATTTAAAAATAGAAAGCTAAATACAAGAAAAATGTTTGATTTTCATAGTGGCAAACAACATGATGACAATGTAACAACACTGACACAAATATTAGCCAACAAATCTCCTTAATATAAAAGTACACTTCTTAACTCATTCTTAGGCTGTCCACATCAGCAGAAATAATCTGAATTATCGAGACCGTTGGATCAGCCACATCACAATACTCCATCTAATATTTCTAGCCATTGGATCTCCATCTGATAATCCTAATTACTGATCAGCGTACAATTTATTAGGCACGATGAACAAAACTTATATCAAGCCTGCGGTTTCTGTTTCTGTGACCTGAATCGTTTGTTTTATGATGGTGATAAAGACAAATCTTAAAGTACAAGTCTCCTCTCCATCCAATCTCTGTAACTCTCAATTTTTAGGGAAACCCAAAAATTGCAAGTGAGCGATGGCATCCTTTACTCGCCACATTTAAGTCATTGATTCGTCGGAGAAATGGAGAAGAAGCCTGAAGAAGTAATCAAAACGAAGATTCGTCGACCTCTGTTTATTGGCTTTCTTCTCCTACCTTCCGATTCGTGACTCAATCGCACAGTACACTTCTCATCGACTCTTGGACAGAGAAATCCAAGCTTTTCTCGCGTTCTTCATGTTCTCAGCTATTAAGGTATGTGATCGAACTTTTTTCTCTTACTTCTTTGCTTCATCCTTGATTGATTTGTTCAAATTTCGTCTGTAGATTGTTAGGAAGGAAACTTGCGAAGCTTTTGCTGCTGATAATTTACTCTACGCTAAGGTAAATTCTTACGGATTCGAGATTCTAATCACAAATTGAATCCTGCTGATACGCAGTTTTGTTTGTCAGGTCTTTCTCACTTCAATTTCATTGATCACGGATTATCGAAAGGCTATATGTTTTAATGTCATTTTTTCAGGTAGGCTTTTTCAGCTTAATCAGATTGGTTCAATGTTGATTTGAAGTCAATAATATTTCTAAGTTTGATTTGAATGTTTGGTTTGTTTTGCAATATGTATGGTGAAAGATTCAAGTTCTTCCTTTTTTGTGAATTTTTGGAATCAGATGTTGTATAATTGTAAAAATGGTTAAATGTTTTCCAGGAAATGCGAAGAAGCTAATTTTCAATATTCAAGAAGAACCAAATCAAGTGTTTCAAACCGTTAATGGTGAATTAGCTAAGGTATGCTACTGGCCATTTCAGGTAGAAGAACTCTAATTTGGATTCGTTTTTCTTCAGATTTTTTATGTTTTTCCGTTGTGTATCTGTTTTGTGAAGTTAATTGATGGCTTATGTGTCCAGGGTCCGAAATCTGCAAGAGTTTCAGTTTGTTAAATTGAGAATTTAGTTTATCTCTGTGTATTGGGCTATGGACATGTAGTTTTAGGGTATTTGCTGGATTTGTAAAATTAGATTCTAATTGAAGTTTATGATGTTAGTTTAGGTAGGGAAACGAGTAGACAAATTCTATACTAATTAGGTAGAGAAAATAAATTTAATGGGGGGTTACTTTGTGATTGTTTTGATAAAAGCAGTTGCAGGAATCAATCTTCCCAAAGAGATTTACTCAAGACTAAAGAGGATAGATCGATAGGTCTTTATATCAAATCTATTGGCATGTTAGTCAATATTGTTTCTTTCTTAAGTCTTTAACATTTATGATCATCGTTCTCATTGTGGAATTTGGCATTTAACCCTTTTAATCTCTACTTTAGATTTTTGAATGCATTGGAGCGTTGATATACCCAATTTATGGACAGGGAGGACCTTCCACAAGCCTTTTGTCGTTGAGCTGCTGTCAAAAGGATGCGTCTATGTACGTTTGAACCAATTTGCTGTATTGTATACTGTGTTGATATAGTGTTTGGTACTTATTAATTTGGTCTTTAAGTATATGAAAAGGTTCTCATGATGCCTATTACTGCTCTCCTTCTAGACAAGGCAAGTGAGTTGATTGTTGTGAATAAAGATATGTTTAAATTTGTTCAGAGAATTGTTTCTTACATGATTGTTTTAACCTTTTGCAGGAAACTGGGGTTTACAAGGTGGTTAGGCTAGCTTCCGGTCAAGAGATTTTCAGCCAAAAGTTGATTCTACAACTTATTTTGAAATGAGTTTTCACACATATATGATTATGAACTAAAGCCATATTCTACCATAATCATACTCGCAATTACTATACTCACAATTTTTAGATTCTTCGATAATGCATTTACCACTACAC
The DNA here is from genome assembly GCA_900406245.1 of Odontarrhena argentea. Classification (NCBI taxonomy): domain Eukaryota; kingdom Viridiplantae; phylum Streptophyta; class Magnoliopsida; order Brassicales; family Brassicaceae; genus Odontarrhena; species Odontarrhena argentea. The sequence continues at coordinate 12,635 of OVAF01001604.1, read as the reverse complement.
ATGATTCACAAAGCTTTTAAGACATACAACCCGCGCGTAGCGCGGGTCAAACCCTAGTTTAATTAACAGTTTAGTAAGTAAAAACATGTAAGCTCTTGCATTTAATTTCTAAATTTTTTTGGATATTTTAGATTTAAAATTCGTTTTGATAGTGTCATGTGTTTGGTAGAATAGTACTTGATGTGCCATTATATTTTTAGAGAGACCCATGTTCAAGTTTCATAATAGTTACTAGTTAATTAGTGTACAATTGAATGTTTTCTATAAGGAAAACCACTTTTTCAAAAAAATCGCAGTTTTCAGATTACCTAAGTCTACTACTTCCTCCTTGGCCAGTGCAATGTCAGAGTTTTGGTGGGATTCTGTGGAAGGTAAGAAGAAGATCCATTGGGTGAGTTGGGAGAAGATGTGTGTGGATAAGGAAGAGGATGGCATGGGCTTTAAAGATATAGAGTGTTTCAATCAGGCTATGCTGGCTAAACAAGCCTGGAGAGTCCTTCATCAGCCTTTGTGTCTGATGGCTAGAGTTCTGGAAAGTAGGTATTTCGAAGATGAGCATTTCTTGGATGCTGAGATGGGTTTTAGGCCATCTTTTGCTTGGAGAAGTCTTCTCCATGGCCGCAGTCTTCTTGAATTAAGCCTGAAAAAGTGTATTGGTAATGGCGCCTCTATCCATGTTTGGTCTTATCAATGGATCCCAGATCTTGTTCCTAGGATCCCTCTCCTCAAAAATGACAGGGTTGACCTAGATTTTTTAGTCAGTGATCTCATTAATCATGTGACTAGAACCTGGTGCAGAGCTTCTCTAGATGACAATTTTTTCCAACAAGATGTGGATTTGATTCTTTCTTTGAAGCCTGTAATTTCCATGGATGAATTTTGGATTTGGGAGTTCAATAAATCTGGTGCTTATACAGTGAAATCAGGTTATGGGATTGCTAATCAGAGGAAAAATAGTGTCATCAATCAAGAAATGTCTGCTCAGCCTTCCATTAATGCACTGAAAGAAGAAGCCTGGAATATTAAAGCCCCTGCAAAGATCAAGAACTTTCTTTGGAAAGCCTTGAGTGGTGCTATCCCTGTGGCTGATAAATTGCAGACTCGAGGAGTTTCTTTAGACTCAAGGTGCCAAGTCTGTGGTTTAGAAGGTGAGAGTATCAGTCATGTCCTCTTTGACTACACTACTGCTAGACAAGTGTGGGCCCTCTCGGGTATCCCATCCCCTCCTGATGGATTCTCTCAAGGTGCTATTTTCTCAAACTTACACTTTGTATTAGCCTTGAGATCTAGAAAGGATATCCCTCCTGATTTGAGTAGGTGTGTTCCTTGGATCCTATGGACTATTTGGAAAAATAGGAACTTACTGTATATTGAAGGAAGGACTTTTTGTCCGTTGGATACCATTAGTAAGATTAGAGAGGATACAGATTCTTGGTTCTTGGCCCAGGAAGTCCCTCTCCCTATTGGAAGCTCTGTTGATGCTCATAGTCAAAGGAATTCACTGTCTCGAGCTCCTTCTCTTCCAAGATGGTTTAGATGTACTATTGGGTATTCTTGGGACAAGAGAAAGAATTTGGTAGGGGGCGCTTGGGTACTCTTTGACCCTGGAGGCAAGCCAATTCTTCACAGTCGAAGAGCGTTCTCCCGAGTTGATTCTGGTGATGATGCAGACCTTTTATGTCATCTTTGGGCTGTGGAAAGTATGTTGAGTCATCACATGGAACAGGTGGTCTTTGTCTCTTCTGCCAGTGACCTCTTGGGTGCAGTCTTAAGACCCTTAGCTTGGCCAGCCTTCCAGTTCCAGGCATCCCAAATCAGAGTCTCTCTGCAAGGTTTTAATTCCTGGAAACTCAGTGTCGTGCCCAAGGCAGACATCAGAGGTGTCTACCTCATAGCTTAAAGTGTTACCAAACATAGCCGATTGCAATCTTATGTGGCGGTTGGCTATCCCTTTTGGTTATCTCACGTCTTTGGCTCTGAGGGGGTCTAAACCTCTGAGGTGTGTCTCATTTTTTGGTGTATATATTTTTTGAGCTCTAGGCCCTCTTAATTTTGGAGGTTGTTGCCTAAGCTGGGGGGGGGGGGTTTTTTTCCCCCTTTTGCTTCTCTACTAGTTGTAACCAAACCTGTTGTACTCTTTGGTTATTATATGAAAGAAAGCTCAGATGGAAAAAAAAAAAAAGCAAAGAAAATTCAAATGGAGTTTTTTTCTTTTTTTTTTTTCATGGAATTAGTTTTCTTACCATTGTTTTGTATTAAATGTCATTGTTTGCCACTATGAAAATTTGTATATGCGCAAATTGTAGACAAAATATTTAGATTGGAAAAATCAGAAAAATTACACAAAAAATAAAAATTGATGGGCATTTAAAATGAAGTTCGTGATAAGAGAATGCAAAAAAGATTGAAAGAAGACTTGGTTGAGCATACCTAGAAACAATTGGGCGCAACCCAACAATAGAGCCAAGTTCGTTTCTTTTATCGTTTCCTGTTTACTCTATTATATTTTTTGTTCGTATTTGTTTTTTCGATTTTGTAAAATATGTTTAATATTCCAAATAATATAAAATATTTATGTTTATTTAAATGTAATATTAGTAATTTAAATAATTATTTTGTTAGTTATATTGGATTAGTTAATAATTTAACAAAATATGAATTAAAATAAATAATTCTTAATAATTTAAGGGTTAAGGACTGTTGATTGGGGGACTTCTCTAGTGGAAGAGAGATTTAGTAAAATGTTGTTTGTGGATTGATTAGATTAGTTTATTAAAAATTATATGATTAGTTTAATGATACTGAACTTTTAGTGGTTCTTCGAGTGGAGATGGTTTTACCGGCCAAAGTGGTGTGCGATCGGGAACAGCTCGACCGGGCCTAGTTGGTGTCTGACCTGGCATTACAGTTTTGCCCACGCTCGCACAATGTTTTTGACACTTTTTTAGTTTTTTTTTTCCACTATTCGGTCGTTTGTTACATATTCTTAGTAATCCCACCATTGATTAGTTATGCTTGTGTGGTCCCACGAAGGAGTATCGATCATTCGCTACATTGATTTTGTTTGATCCTTTTCCGCAGTATAGATTTACTAGTAAATTTTCTGTGAATCTTTTACCAATTGAAAGGAAACGAACTTTTCTTTAAATCTCTTGCCAAAGTAAGATTTTAGGGTTTACGTTGATCACGATCATATTTGTTGCTGCTAGTTCCTTGACTAAACGTTGAGTTCTGTTCGGGCAATCATTCATTCCGCTCGCACCATAGGTAGATTAAATCTCACTGATCGGAAAATGATCAAAGAAATATGCAGTACTGAGTGATGGCGAGTCTGAATCCAAATCGGTGTTAAACTTCGATCCGTGTCTATTACGATAGATACATGAAGAACAAAAAGGAATATTGTATTGTATTGATCAATGGAGTTGTTCTTGTTTCATCTCTTTCTCTTCTCGTTTCGTAGCGCAAAAGTAGCAACAGTGTAAATGGAGATCACAAGACAAATAAGCCTTATAGGTTTCTCCAAAACCTCAAATAATTTGTTTGTGCCATCATCAGTTAAACTCTGATCATTACCAGGTTCCTCTGTATCTTCCTCTGTTGTCTCAATTCCCTGATCAATGTCCTCTTTCTCTGGAGCATCAATAACTTCACCTTCTCCTGGGCTCCCTGGTGTCACTGATTCATAACTGATACTTTTGTTATCCATCTTTGGAGTAGCATATGATTCGATCTCCGAAGAACCGTCACCAATACAAAATGAATTTGAAGGAGTTGCAACAAAGTTAGCTTTGAAATACTTTACTTTCTCTTTTGTCTCACTGCCCACCTCTAGAGCCGCAGACAAAACAGAGGTTGCTGTACGTGGGGTCTGGTAGTATATTTCTATATCCTTTTCATTGCTTCCAGTATCAGTGTTGCCGTTCTTCTTCGGAGTGACATCGGGGCCAATCTCCAAAGGAACTTCACCCTTAATTGTTGAAGAATCTGAAACAGATTTAGCTTCACACCGGATTATGTCCTCGGTTTCGCCATTGGTTGCTCCAGTTTCGCATTCTTCACCTTTGATGTCAAGATCGGTGGTTGAAGCAGGCGCGATATCGCTATGGTCAGAGTGTTTTTCGGTACACAAGCTATGAATAGGTTTAGTGGGTGCATAGATCAGAGTAAAGCCGCACTTGAGCACCTTACAGTTTGTGATCAGTCTTGTCCCATCAGTTACTTCGAATTTGAAGGTAGCGTTACATTCCCCTCCTCTGTCTCGTTTCTTGATTTTTAATAAATTGGTGTATCCGATGAAGGCATGACCAGATGATTTAGTCATGTCTCGGGGTGTATCGCTGTCATGTTCAGTCCACCCACCCAGGTGGCAACTAAATTGGATCAAACATTCATCATTTTCTTTGATCTCACCGGTGCATCTAACTAAGAGACGATTGTTCTGAGCTCGGTAATTTTTAAACGAGACAACAGCACAGAGAGCTATACCGGTAAAACCATCTTCACGCCAATTCCGAGGTATTTTTTGCGTCATTTCTGACCCCACCCCTCGATGATTGAACCATTCAGGTAATTGCCAACTAGGATAGCAGACTCCGATCAACACGTCAAGTATTGAACCCTGCCAATTCAAAACCATGAGAATCAGCCAAATGCGATATACATTTTGCATATTCTAAGGTTGCTAATAGTTATGGCGTACAGAATGGAGCTGACCGAGCTTACCAAAAAGGCAAAAACCGGTAGTGCAAATGTATACTTTCTTCCTTTTTAATATGCCCTGTCCGATTTATTATGTACATGATAACTCTGTTCTTTAATCGTATGTGAGTTTTATTGAAATCAATCATCTTAGAACAAAATACAAAGAAAACTCAGCAAAAAGAGAGAACATAACAGCATCACTATCCTAACACTTAGGATGTCTATGTGCTGAGAAAAGACTCTCAAAACAGTCGCTCATAGAACCAAGAAAAATTAGCCTATACCACAATCCTAACACTAAGGATATCTAGTTACTGAACTCGGCCTCTCTGAATATTCGTTCATATACATGATAACTTAGAATCTAAGATTTAATGAACCGTTAGCGTTTTCTCTTATGCTAACACATCAATGCCATTATGGTTAGACGATGTGGACTCACTTTTTTGAATTGATAATGATTGTATTTTCTTATGTGACAAAGAAGAAAAGAAAAGAAATGAAGTAATACCTTGTCTTGGTGAGTTATTTCATCTGACATTAACTGGATCTTCCTCCGAACGTATGCTACAATACGATTCTTCGCAACTTGATCAAGTTTGGTACAATCAGTGAAGATAAATGTGGAGTGTGGAAGCTCTGTTTCCGCCCAGAGAAGAGCCAACGGGCTCTCAATCTTTTCTAGTGAACTGCAGCCGTGTGCGTCTAAGCAATGAAGATTCGGTGGCAGCATTGGCAAAGACAGAAGCTTATCACATAACTTGAGCTCAAGCCATTTGAGATTGTAGAGATAGCTGATACTGTTTGGCAAGCTTCTGAATTTGTTTCGGCTCAAACATAAACGTTGCACAAATGATAGTCCGTAGACTCCATGGGGCCATTTGGGCAACTTGGAGTCCGTCCAAGAAGAACTTTGGCCTTGATCAACACTGACGCAATGCGAAAGAGGAGAGCTCTCTTTTATGGTTGTCCCGTCCAGTAGCAAAGTCTTCAAATGCTTCATGTTCTCTTTGACCTCTGGAAAACTCGCAAATCTCGAACAACCTGAGAGTACTAGTTTTTCTAGCGCTTTTAGATTTCCGATAGAATCTGGGAGACTCACCAATTCCTTGCAGTCTTTCAATATTAGAAAGACTAGTCTTTTGAGGTCTCCAATCTTTGGAGGAAGTCCCTTTATTGCGGTGCCATCCAAATATAACTCTTCAAGATTATTAGAAATCATATTGAATACCTCAAGATTTGAGCAGCCGCTGAGTATGATTGTTTTCAGAGAGATCAAGTTCATTTCGGGAAGAGACACGAGGCTTGTGCATCCTCTCAGGTTCAAAAATACAAGACTTTTCATGTTTTGTAGCTCTTCGTGAATTGTTTCCAGTGCGGTGCAACCTTCAAGGTTCATACTTTGAAGCTTCCTGGCCTGCGATAAGCCTGACAAAGTGTGCAGCTTACTTGAATATTTCAGATCAAGCCACATTAATTTCGATGTGTCCTGTGGCCAAATGCAATAAAAGAAAAAGGAAGAATTATTAGTTGTTAATGCTAGTAATACATAATTCAATTTTAATGTAACATAATCATGATAAATATACCTTCTCTCCCTCCCAAATTTTCTCAATCTTGCTGTAAGGTAGCTTGAGGTCTATAAGATTCCGCGGTTCAAAATCTGTTGGAAAGTTCTCTTGCGGAAACTTAAGCCAATGAAGATATCGGATTTCTTGCAGTTTGAACTTAAGTCCGTTAGGGAATTCCAGGTTGCATTTAGCTTCACATCCTTGAGGAGAGCTTGACTCGAAGAATTTCAAGTATCTGAGATTTTTCATATTTACGAATGTATCACTGCCTAAACATATCCTATGTACTTCGGACATGTTAAGGAAAATTCCTCTGACATTTTCCGCTTCCTGTGAAATTGTGTAACAAGTTAAGATGAAAGATGGGTCCAAAAATAATTTCAAATGTGAACTTTAATAAAAATTAATCTTACTTACCTCTTTCTTTCGGAGAGCAACGATGATCTCGTCATGATTTACTAACCTGCGCTCTGTAGTTGTACTTTCAGAGGTCGATTGTGATAGTAGTCCCATTGCTAATGTATACATGAGATCATTCATCTCGAGTCGACCCCCACAAATGTTAATGAAGAACTTATCCACGAGATTTCTTATTTCACTCACACTGGTATCATCCGAAGAATCCAGCAAACTCCTCACATAATACTCATCTTCAAACCTGAAGAAGCATGCCACATCGAGGAACAAATCCTTGTGGTACGTGCTAAGATCATCATAAGGAATTCTCAAGACATTTTGAATTGTGTTGCTAATCGGGCTTTTTGTAAGCGTTCGAAGCCTCAACTTCCACTGCGCCTTATTCATCCCATGAAGCTCAGTACCAAGAACTTTGAGAGCTAATGGATTTCCCATAGAATAATCCACAATCTCTCTTGCAAGCCTTTTGAATCTTGGCTTGCAAGAACCAGGGAACGCGTGGCTTTCAAAGAATTCTAAAGCGTCGCTATCACTCAGCCCGGGGACTAAATAAGTATCGTCCACCAGTCCCTCGAGGAGGGACTTACTGCTTGTTGTTATGATAACTCTGCTTCCTTCTTTAAACCATTCACGCTCGCCGAGGATCTCTATGATCTGATTCTCATCAGTCACATCGTCAAGAACAATAAACACTTTGCTATCTCGGAACTCAGCCTTCAAAGTTTCAAGTGGGATCTTCCCGTCATATTCGCTATTATTTAGACCACACAAGAGGTCCCCCAGCAACTTTTGATAACCATGAAGTCTTGAACGTTTGCCCACGTCACGTAAAAACATTGTATGGAAAAATTTCCATCCGCATTTACGTAGCAAATTCTCTACAAGAGTGGTTTTACCTATACCGGGCATCCCGACAACCCCGATAACCCGAGTGACCTTCTTCGATTTAAAATGCAACTTCTCTATCACTTGCCCCATGCGTGCTTTTAAGCCAGAGAGAGAAGAAGCTTCTAGTGAAGAACTTTCAGGCTCTTCCTTGCGCAACTCAATAAGTTTTGCTGTTGGACTCTTTGTTTCTTGATCCGTTGTAATTTCTTCAAGCGCTAGCTTTACATCCTTCACGATTGTATGGATGACCAGGGACTCAGTGCTATCAAATAAATCAGAAATACCAATTCAAAACAAGCATTTCGTTGTATTGCAGAGAAAAAAAAAATCTGGAGAGACCAAATGGTTTCTTGGGTATTAAGCAAGAAACAGAATCCGACAACAAAAGTGATATCTAACGATTTTGGTGGGATTTTTTTTTACTTTTTTTTTTTGGTTTTTTTTTTTTCGCGGTTTCAATGAAAACAAGATTTTGTAGTTTTGATGAGAAAAATTGTATTTTATGATTTTGATGAGAAATTGAAAATTTGCGGTTTTGTATGTTAACAGAATTTTATAGTTTTGGCGGAAAATGAGATTGCATTTTTGTAGAAAGACATAGTTTTTTGTAGTTTTAGTGTGAAAATTAATTTTTACGCTTTTGTAAAGTGACTGTAGTCTAATGGTGGTGGTACATAAGTCCATTGAAGCTCTCACCATCACACCCAAGATTGAGCTCCCTTGCATGCACTATGCAATCCACTTAGGCTAATGGATCGGTCAGTTGTGACTCATGCATATTACAAAGTTGAGAAAAAAAAAATATTGGTTTTAGGGTTTTGTGTGAGAACGCTCGATCTAATTTTGGCGAAAAATTTGTATTACGTTTTTGATTGAAAAAACTAATTTTGCATATTAGGTAGAAAAATACCATTTTGCGGTTTTTCGTGTTAGTGGCATTACTGTGTCACTGCATGGAGTCGAGTCCAGTTTATTACATAACATTGTTAAAATATTGGAAAACAAAAAATGTGTTGTAGATCAGGATATGACTTGTTTTATTTTCTTATGCTTGATTAATTTTCTTTCTTTTTCGTTTTCTTTTCCAATAATCATTTTTTAAGATATAAATTTATTTTCTAAGTTTAGAAATTGACACAATATTAATTATCAACGAGACATGTCATAATCTTGAGGAGTCATAAATTCTTCACATGTCGATTTCACATAGAATACAAACAACTTTATATAATAATATGTGAATAATATTTTTTTTTATTCAAATGATAATTGTGAATGAGAATTGTTTTTGTCTTTTCACAGTTTTGGATGCACTAAATACACATAAACTCTATCTTCATATATATGTATTTGAAATATCTAGTTATTTTTTCCGCATTTTTCATCTAGCTTTTACATCTAAACGCAATCCTTAAACGAACATGCAAGATCTAGTTACAATGGAACCTCTGAAACTTAATATTTGAATAAATAAATAATTTTCATAAATTAATATTTATTTCGGACATCTAAATGGGTTAATGTAAAATAGACCGAATTCAACAAGATAATAAAATAATTATATTTGCAACCTCTTATGTAGTATATGGACCATATGATCCTAATAATAACATAAATTACATTACCAAAAAAAATAATAACATAAATTAATAATGATACAAACATGGATATATAAAAATGTAGTATATATAAGGCCACATATAAAAATATTTGTGCTGTTTGTTTTTTTCCATAAATATATTGAGATTACTTCTAGTCTTCTAACTCAAAGCTTATATAAGGCCACATATAAAAATATTCTTAATCAATATATAATAATTGTTTTTAAAATTACTATATATAGTTGATTGTTTCGACATTGTCACTTATAAAGGTATAGTGGTATCATAATCTATTGTCAATATTGATAGTAGTCACACAATTTAGCTATAACTTTGACCTTCATAACATGTTTAATTTATTTCTACAGTAAGAAGTATGTTATTCACATTTACTTTTAAATATTCCGAATATGGCCCGCTGCGGTTTTGCCCGTTTGGGTGCGGGCCGGCCGTCTGACATCCCTAAATATTCGTGTTTTTTTTATTTGTCATATTAGAAAAGATTATATATAAAAAAAAAAGCAAGAAATCTCGAGTATTTTTACCTTGATCCATCCACTACCTCGCCTTTCTTATCGGTCACAAATCTCAGAGCTTTTCTCCATCTCTTACGTTTGGTTTGAAATTTTTGGACCAATTTCTCGAATTTTTCGCCAAATTCGCCTGTCCGGTTCCTGACCGTGTCAACAGGGACTTTATAGAACACTGGAAATACCTCCAAGGTCTCTTTCTTGACACATCTTTTGATCTTTGCAAGCTCGTCCAAGCACCAGTCAGATTCCGTGTACAAGCTCGAGATTACCGCGATCGCGATCCTCGACTCTTCGATCCTCTTGAAAAATACAGTTAGATCTCTTCCTGTCCTCTCCTCACTGTCTATGAATACATTGACTTTTGCCGTTTTCAAGGCCTCCACTAGATGACTTATAAAGCCACCTCGTATCTCCGATCCCCGAAAATTTATGAACACTTGGTGCTGCGGTGGCCGATGGACTTCATCGGAGGAAGTTGCCTTGGACATCTGAGTGTTTTCTTTGTTGTTGTTGGTGGTGAAGTTCTTCTCTCTGTGTCTTGAACACTCCCAGAGAAGTGCATATAACCACAATTAATGGTTGCAACATCAATTATTACGGATTTTGTCTTACATAAAAACACGTGTGAACACATGCATAATTCTAGATCTGCATCGGTTATTAAGATAGTCAATTATTCATGAATTTAAACAACTTAATTTATATTTCTATTGTAACAAAATGGTGGGTAGTGCGATGACTTATAAGACTCTTAGTTTGTTTGTTTGACTTTTTGCATTTTTGGATGCCTAAGTTTATGTGTTTAATTATCTCAAAAATTACATAGACTTCACGTTCGATATAGGAGAAGGTTTTATATATTAAGACTATTTTTACTCATACTCTCTATAAGGAGATCTTTTGATTAAATTAATAATAATTAACTAATCTAAAAATTCCACAAACCTATTTCTTAAAAACTCTCTTCCACTCATGATCCCTTCTTTGTATTTTTAGATATAGTTTATTTATTTTTTTAATCAATTGTTTATTGTTTACCTTAAACAATTAATTAAATTAAAATAGCAAAATATTAAATAAATTACTGAAATTAAAGTTTAAAAACAAAAATATTTTACATTATTCGGAATATTAAAAATATTTCACAAAATTGAAAAAGATACAAACATAAATTGTAATAGAGTAATGGGATATGAGAAAAGAAGTGAAATTTGCCTTAGACATCAGAGTGTTTTCTTTGTTGTTGTTAGTGGTGAAGTTCTTTTTGTCTTAAACACTGCCAGAGAAGTGCATATAATTAACCACAATTAATGGTTGCGAAACCAATAATTACGGATTTTATTTAACATAAAACACATGTGAACACATGCATAATTCTCGATCTGCATCGGTTATTAAGATAATCAATTATTCATGAATTTAAACAAGTTAATTTATATTCATTCTATTGTAACAAAATGGTGGGTAGTGCGATGACAAGACTCTTAGTTTGTTTGTTTGACTTTATAATTATCTCTAGAATTACATAAACTTCACGTTCGATATCGGAGAAGGTTTTATATATTAAACTAGGGAAAGGTTGCGTGGATGAGATTATAAAATTAAAAATTGACATTTTTTTTAATATAGGTTTGTAACAAGATATAACTGATTGGTAAGGACGGTAAGGACTGTGGCTAGGGGGTATGCGTATGGTATTCGGGTCGAGTTTGGGTCGGTTCCATTCGGGTTTCAGGTTTTTGGTTCTAGAGATTTAAGACCCAATTGGTATTTCTGATTTTCAGTTCGGATTCGGGTCAGTTTTCTCCGGTTCGGTTTGGTTCCGGGTATCCGAATGATCATAATTTTTATAATTTTTTGTTAAATTTAAATAAAATTTAATTAAATTTTTTAAAATATACATATTAACTTTTGGATATTTTGGTTATTTTGGATATTACATTTATTTTGGTAGAAAATAAATTTATATTATCGGATTTATAATTGTAATTATAGATAAGTGGGTATAAAATCTTTATATATAGTTAATATTTTTAATATATAATTGTATATCGGATATTTCGGGCACCCATTCAGTTCTCGGTTCGGTTCGAATTATGTTCCGGTTCTTCGGGTATATGACTTTAGGACCCATTCGGGTATTTAGTTGGTTTCGATTTGGGTTCAGTTCGGTTCTTCGGTTCTGTGTATTTTTCTCAGCCCTAACTTTGGATGTAGACTTTTTTTTAGTTGGTTGCGGCTGTAAGGAATTTTGGCTGCAAAATAATAAAAACACTTTTGTAGCTTTTTTAAAAACTGTCCTATCAAAGAACAAGTAAATTAGAAAGTAGTTGTGAATGTTTATAAATGCCTCTACAGTGTCTAAAGCCAGTGTACAATCACAATTTTTTATTATTTCGTGGATAACATTTAAGAAAGGTTCATGGAAAAAATATTTTGATAATTTTTTAAATATATGTAAAATATCAATACTAATTTATTTTCTTATTATTTTTAACTTTTATTGAATAATTTTTTTGCATGATTTATAAGAAATCATAGTAATATTTGATTAAATCTCTTATGAGTTGTAGAAATTATGTATAATTTGTATTATAATATAAGTTTTAAGGAATTGTTCATATATTTTTAAGTTAATGAGTAAAAACAATAATGAAGTAAATAGAGGGACTAACAAACAAATAGTTTAAAATTGATGTGCCACATGTCAACTTATCGTAGCTAGTTGAGAATAGTAACCCTTCTATATTATAAGGATAACCCCTACCCGACCTTGGCGCAGCGCAACGACTATATATATAATTATATGTGGGAAATGAAAGTCATCGGTTCATAATTAAATATATTTAACTTGTTAGTGTTGGCATTGATAGGGATCTAGTTTTACCCAATAAACACTGCAAGTGCACAGAGATGCAATT
>OVAF01001603.1:5627-20618 GCA_900406245.1 Odontarrhena argentea | reverse complement strand
GATGAAGGGGGTCTAGATTTGCAATTGGTGTCAAATAGTGGTCTATTTTAGCAATAAACCCTAAAAAGAATGTACATTTGATAAAAAAATTTGTCCAGATGTCTCCTCGTCATATTGTGATATTCTTGTAAGCTGGCTCATAGAGAATCTCACTTTGCCTCAATTTGTACAACACTAATAGAAATATACCAATTAATAAACATAATTTTAATGGAACGACTTGAAAAATATCAGCTTTTAGGAGCATCAAATGAAGAAGAAAGAAGAAAAAGTAGTGAGAATATATAGCTTCCATGCTTTCTTGAGATATATATAAGTAACATGACTCTACAAATTGTTTGGTGAATCTTAAATATACGATTGTTGAATGCCTGAATGTAAAAACATGAATACAAGTTGTTTAACTTGTCTATTTTGCACGTAAATTTTACACAGTAACTAAATAATAGTGGATTAATGGTTTTCGTTTTGAAATAAATAATTTTATTGTTATGTGAAACAATGTCATACTCTAAAAGTTTTGATGAGTGAACTAATTAACGATTATATTTATCTTGACAGATTAGAGAGATGGTAAAATCGAGAACATTCGCCGACTACAAAAAAATTGTGGAATAATGATGATGTAGTTTTAATGGACATATTTTTGTTTCCTATATATAACGATAATTTACCGAAACTCATATAAATATTATGAACAAGTTGATAAATTTCTTGAAATACCATTTTTAAACCAAGATTTGCAAAATTACTTAACAAATCTTTACAAAACTACCATAAATTTTTTAGTTCACTGTTGACTATTTTACCCTTTTTATTATTCTCAAATGTCTCCATATCGGTTATAATCCAATTCTTTACAAATTTAGTTTTCTTGTTAAAAAATAATAATCAAAACTCAAAATTTCATAATCACAGTGTCGCAATTTTCACAATCTCTTGTCGGCAGTTCACCGTGGTTCACATTCTCTCACTCTTGATTCATTGTGATTCACCATTTTTCGTCGGTGATTTATTGTGATTCACTATCTTTCGTCGGCGATTCAACCGAGTTCACATTCTCTCACTCTTGATTCAATATAAATGATTTTTCATCCGTCCTACAAACATTTTTGTTCAAGAATTATAATTTAGTTTAGTATTTGGCGGTAAATATTAAATCTTTGTTTTTGTAAATATGGGAACAGACATTTGCAGACGCTGAATATAATAAGTATTAGGACAATGACATTATGTAGGCTGAACATGCTGCCCAACACTTAGAGCCTTTTCAAAAACCCTTTTCTCTTTTATATAAAAAAAATAATAATAATAATAATCCGGGATTTTAACACCTGACTAATCTTCTTAAGGTGAACGTAGTCGTTGAGTAGCTTACTCACCAGGTTTTCTAATGGATCTAAAGCGTGACACTATTTTAACTGATCAAATATAGTTTGTTAGATAATTCTACGTACATTCGAGGAAAATCGATCTCTGACCTAAATCCATGTGATGATTCTCCTCCAAGTGCGGAACCAACAACCCACCACTACTTGGTTATTTAAAAAACTTGAAGCTCTTTGTTTGGTGGTCAGGTCATTATCATTTTTATTTTGTTGTCATTAGGGTTATTAACTTATTATTATGATAATGCTTATTGCCTTATTGGATTTGACATCACTCACTTACAGTATTCTGGTTAATGTATATAAAAATGATAGAATCCTATAGCCTTGGAAGTGCTAGTTTTAGGATTTGAATTTTCTTGTCTCCACTTCATACAGAAAAAAATACTTTTCAAATATAACATAATTAAGACTATCAACCTTCTCATTTTCTTCTTTTATTCCATTTCCAATTTTGGAAAAAAGGAAAAACAATTATTTCCAATTGTTAATAAAAAATCATTATATTCACATAATTTGTACGTGATATGTTAATAAAACATATTACGTTCTTGGTGTTCGGAATAATGCGAGCTAGTGTTATCATGTCAATTAAATAAAAGTAATTAATTGGAAATGTCTAGGAGTGGTCTCTTTAAAATTCTTCCAATAAACAACATAACTAAAAGAAAATTGTAAAAGTTGGAACATTTTTTTTGTCAACAAATAAACAATATTACCATAAATATGTACAGAAAAAACCACAAATACCCACTTTATCATACATTTAATTATATATTTCTACTTTTTTAATCATATATACTCTCTCTTTCTATGGAAAAAAATATATCAATATTTATCCAAACTAACATTTAATATGGGAAAAATATAAAAAACACATTTTTTAACTCCGTTCTTTCAAATTTACACCTCTTAGTCATCATTCTTTCAAAAATACATTTTGAAGAAAAAATTATTTTAAACACTACTTATCGTCCTTCAACACTAAACCCTAAGCCCTATAACTCATTCTCACTTTTATTTATAAAATTTTAAGTTTCGAATGTTGGTTAACCGATATTTTAAACCCTAAAAATAGGTTTCACCCCCTAAAAACTAATCCCTAGAATTCCTAAGTTAATTAAACCCTAAATCCAAAACTTTACACCCAAACCCTAACACATAAACCCAAAAACAAATTAACAAAGCTAAAATAATCAAAATAATATAAAATTTAAAAAGTGTAAAAGTGAAAGAGAGAGAGATAAAAAGTGTATTAGAAAGAATTTTCCTTTTATATTTTATAGAGTTTAGGGTTTAGAATCTAGGTGTAGGTGTAAGGTTAAATCCCTAAAATATAAATCCTAAAACCTTAAAATTGAAACCTCAAATACTTATTAAACACTAAACTCTAATTCTACAATGTAACAACCGTAAATTTTAAAATTAAAAAATTCTAAATGAACTCTAAATGAAAGGTGAGTATATGCATGTGATTAATAAAAGTGCATATATGAAAATAGATATTTATGAAAATCTAATTTTCAAATAATATTATACGTCCAAGGCTGGTTGAAACACATAATTCTTTTTGACCAAGATAAGAAAAAGAAAAAAAAGGAGAAACACAAAATTATAGTAATATAACAATTTTTTTGAGACAAGATTGTTCATTGCACGAACAGACTAAAGAGATCCGTTTGTTCCTTCTAAAAAACTGACACCCATCCCTTATTCTTTGAGCATGAATAATGGGGTGTTTTGAGTGAATCTTTAGGGTAGCAGATGTATTAAATATAATGTGTATAATTATTTGGTTCTGAACAGTAAAAGAATCGGTGCAAAAAATGGGATGGGAAGAAACGCTGAAGAAACCCTACGTGGTGGCTTGTGATTGGTCACAGCATTAAATATAAAAGAGAAAAAAAAAATCATTTCCTCAGTTTTCTCCTTCTCTCTGCCGACGAAACCTTTCTCTCCTCACAGAAACGATTCTCTGTAATCGTTCGATTTCATTCGATTCAAGCTGAATCGAATGTTTTTTTATTCATTTCGTGGTGATGCTCATCGTTTTGAGACCAAATTTGGCTAGAATCAGGTGGATTTTGGGCGGTGGTGAAGAATGGAGTCTTCGGTCGGAGATTCCCGTGAGCTCTTCGATTCTTCCTTCTAGTTTCGTCTCGAATTAGGTGTTTGCTCTTGAACGATTCTTCTCTGTTGAAACTTCTCGAATTGTTGTTGTTTCGCGAACGTGATTGTTCATATAAGTTTTGTAAAATAGCTCGATTTCGAATTCGATTAAGCTAGTTTCTGGATTGTAATTAGATACTCTTATTCGCTATTGTTCATCTGATCGATTGTAGGAATCAGTTATCTTCGGTTTTGTATGGTTCTGAAATTCAATCAGTGTTGATTTTGGTTCTAATCGTCGATGATGAAGATTACTTTGTAATCTCTTGTATTGCCTGCATTATTGATGAATTGCGTTTTTGTAGTTGAAGATTTGAGATGTTTTCGGATTTTGTTTTATGGCTATTAGGTGATTGGAGTTTTGTTTTTGGGGTTGAAGATGGCTGATAAGCAACATGAGGAGCATCCTCGTCCTCAAGGGAATGAATGGGAAGTTGTTTCCTCGAGGCACGTGGAATCATCAGCCATGTATGAACACGCAGAGACAAATGAGTATGCAAAGGAGGACTTGGATCTCAGTTCTGATACCGCAAGAGAAGGAGAGCTGTTTCAATGTATTCACGCACAAGAGAAGCAAATGCGATATGGTCCTTGTTCTTTGCAGCTGCGGTCACAGGGCTTGTGGTTCTCGGTCAACGTTGGCAACAAGAAAGGTGGCAGATTTTGCAACTCAATTGGCAATCAAGCATCAGCAGCGAGGTAATAATCTAAACATGAATCACTCTGTTTTACAAATGGTACCAACTTAACACTAAAATCATGTCATTTTCTACACAGAGGCTAAGCAGATCACTACACAAAAAGGATGTCTTCATTTTAACATCAAGTTTATCTTTCTTAACTCTTGAGTAGTAATTTGATGAGGTGATTTTGATATCAAAGTGGTATTTTGCATGCTATCCATAGATCAAATTTAAATTCAATCTTCAATTTTTGTCTAAAGATCCCCATTAGGGGATCATGAGTACAAAGGGATTTTTCAAAAAAACCTTAGTGGGATCATTAGATTAATTAATTAATATAATTATTATTAGTTTAATCAAAAAATCCCCACTAGGGGATCACCATTAATCATGCTCTTAGCCATCTTAAAATTGTTGGCAAAACACATCTATTTTTCTGTATCGATCTGGCGTTAATTAAACAACTTTTTTGTTCGCTAATCTGATTTGAAATATTTTGACCACGTGGTTATAATAAAAGGTCAATGTATCACATAATTAGACTGCTCAACCTCTCCATTAATTTGCATGCATTGTATATTTACTAATTTCATTTTGGCGGCTGATTTTTAATCATTTCTCATTTCGAGTGGAGGACAATACCAAATGCAATTTTAATACCGTAAATGTAATTTTTTGACATTTTCATATGAGATTAATCATTACATCATACAGTACGAAGAAAGTAAAGAGAGAAAGAACGCAAATACATGAACTATATTTTCTTTTTTTGGTCACGAATACATGAACTATATAATGTTATGATATGCTCACTTTTAACTAGGCAACTTGAGATTCCATCTCGTTCTCTTAATGGGTGTTTTTTTTTTTCCTCTTAAAAGAAGAACAAATTTCTAATTTAAAAAAAAAATAGTAGAAGAAGAAACATTTAAAATCTAGTTGTATATATCTACCTTTTTATAAAGGCATTTCAATATATATTTTTCAGCAATTTTTTTTGATAATCAAATGGAGAATAAGCATATATCCAAGTTGATTAATAAGGATTTGGTTGGTAGCTTATCTAGCTTATTCCGGACACAAACTAACACGAATAAAAGAAAGAAAAAATGATTAAAAGTAATTACGATATGTGCAAAAATATGTAGTATAATTTATCTATTCATTAATGAAATTAGTTAATTTGGTGACCAATTATCATGAACCAACCCTTAAATTCATTTTAAATAGTTAGACCGTTCTGTACATAATATAATCCAAATATATAGATTCAACGTAACTAAAGTTTATACATTCGAATTTGACCAGTTTACTGATATGAAATCGATTAATGCGTCGTATAAATAGAATAATGCTGGTGTATTCTACCTTTTATAAAACTAATTCAAAAAGTAAAAATATCTCCGGGATGTTCTTGCGAACATATTCCATGTACAATAAGCATCATCTTTCCTTTTTAGGTAACCAATGATTTCGAAAGCGGAAACTATTGAACTATTTGCAACTTGATCATTTTGCAACTTGTTACCTTAGTTTTTTCTGATGTTTTAATCTTTATTACGTATAAGGGCTGGAAAAATACTCTATCTATGTGTATGATGATACTAAGTGACGATCCACGATGTGATAAGAAAATTGAATTACTATATATATATACGTTGTTTTTTTTTTGGTAAGAATATTAGTGTCGTGCCTGGACCTATGGACGGTTGAGGCAGGTTTAAAAAAATTATGACTATTTATGATCGTTATCCCGACTATTTATAAGTAAATTTAACAATAATAATAATCTAATTCAAAAGAATTGCTTAGGAAGTTCATGAAAAATAGATATAAAACATTTAGTAAGAAAATTGGGGTTAAAGTTGTGAAAAATCCAAATAAATGTATAATTTACTAGTATATTTTTATAATTTTTAAAAAATGGGGGCCCTAAATCTAGAAATATTTTTTTGGTACATGAGGCAAATGTCTTTTATTTTATAAAGGAGGCACGGCTCTGAGAATATATATATATACGTTGTTTGGTAAAAGATAGATTGAAATGTAGACCATGTAGACCAATATTTTGTAATTAATTTTTATTGTTTTAAGACAATTCTTGTATTATATATAAGTATGTTAGATGAGAAATCATCCCATCAAAAATACGAACAGCCTCACAAAAGGGAATTGCAGTGCAATGGAAAAATGGTCAATGTATATATTTATTTTATAGATCTTAAATTTTAGATCACAAATCCAACAAAAATATCTCTTATTTGTTTTGTCCACGATTCATCAACATAATACATCAAAAACATAATCCAACAAAATGTAATAAATATTGAATAACACATGTTTTAATGTATTTTAGAATACATCAAACAAATGCATAATTCAATAACGCGTGATTTTAATGTATTTTAACAAATACATAATTGAATAACACGATATTTGAAAATTCAATAAAATAGTAGATCCAATAACACCTCTTAAGTGTCACAAATACTAACATCATTCATACTAATTAACACAGTCACTAAAATCATTAACACATTTTGATACAAAATTTAACATCATTTATTACAATGTACACACAATTATATCAATTATAATCATCCATACAAATTTTTATATCACTTGCTTTTTAGACTTGATGGTTATGCTTAATTTTATACATGATTATATACAATGAATTTAAGTTATATGATTGTCACCACGATCATTAAATAAGAGGTTAGGATGGTCTTGGAGTCCAACATTACTGGACTTATAGAAGATGTTTGAGAAATTAAGACACCTCAAAAACTAAAACATTTTATGTGACAAACTCTTTCTGGTTGTGTTGCCACTTGCAAACGACTTACATATCGTCACCTAGACTCTACTAAAAGGTGTCCAAGATTGGGATTGGAGGAAGAAACAATATATCAAGATTGGGATTGGAGGAAGAAACAATATATCATCTTCTTTTTTAGTGCACATCAGGTTCACATATGTGATCCTTATCAAACATTTCAATCATCTCTGGGAGTTTTCCCGAGTACGTCTTCATATCGAAAGAGACCGATCATTTACATGCATATTGTGGTAGATCTGGAATGGGAGAAACGATTAAGTCTTTAATAACAAAGATAAATCTTCTTCTGATACTCTGCAATTGATCTTTTCAAAGTTGATGTGTGGCAGGTATCAATTGAAGCTCAAGCAGATGGAGAAGCTGAGCGAGTTTCCAAAACCATCGACATGCAAAAGCGAAAGAATGTCATATTTTCAGGTGGATGGCTCATAACATAAAAACGAAATTGTGAGTGAATTTGGTTGGGTCCTCTTCAACACCAATGGAATCTGATTCATGGGATTAAAATCTTCAAATCAATGTATTTCTCCTATACATTCAGAATTAGAAGCGCTCATATGGTCAATGGAATGTGTTTTGGAAAATGATTGTCATGTTGTGATTTTTGAATCAGATTATTCGCAACTTATGAAAATGGTGAAAAATCAAGATGAATGGCTTGCCTTCTCGACGTTGTTAATGAAGTTTACCCGTCTTAGGACGTTGCTCTCTTATTTTGATGTTAAGTTGATTCTTCGTTACAATAATGTATGTGTTGACTTCCTTGCCAGAAGAGCAAGAACACAAGGAACTCTCTATTCTCACATTTGTAACTCAGTTCCGAATTGACTCTCATATGATTTGAGAAAATTTTAAAACTAAGTTTTCAATATATAGAGATTGACGTCCAAAAAGAAAAAAAATAGATTACGAGATAATGTTCTTATAACAATTTCGACGTTATTGGACCTCTCTTCAGACCATCAATCAGTGAGGATAATCATACTACTTTTTGGGTCAGGTAACCTAGGGTAACGTATACTGTACTTTGATATCATTTTAAGTTTCGTATACTTCCAACCCAAAATCAATTAGCAATTGTTATGAAGACTCATTTATTTTATTTTATATATTAATTATATACCTTACCAGTTTTCAGATGTAGGATTTTTTTCCACATAGCACTGTATACTTTATATGTTGTCGCTGAGACTTAATCAAATAGTAATATGCTACGACATTAAAGTTACATATTATGCTAAATGTGATTCTCTAAACTATTAATTATTCATATTCATACTAACATTACAAGAGGGGATCTTGACTACTGTCAATGATTCGCATGATTAAACTTCTCAATGATAATATATAATTCAGATCAATTAGAAGTTTAATTAGTAGTCCACTAATTGAAATTTTTATAAATTTGACATCATTAGACTGAAGAATCTTCCTTTAAAGGGTCAAAGATTTCTCCAACGGTGGTAACAATTTGTTGCACGATTTATTAATCCAAATATTTTAAAACAGTTTTTATATAGAAAAGAAGGTAAAAACAATGAAAAAGCTTCAATACCACTATGACACTATCAACTAAAGTGACTTATTTAATCACTAATTTATTCCCCTAAAATTAACAATATCCATACTTTTTTTTACCATAATTATTTATTATTCTAGTACAGTACTATAATCGAGTCATATATCGTATAGTTATTATTTTTGATATATATTTGAGATTGTAAATAAATATCCAATATATGACTCGATTCGATTCTTCTTCACTACTTTTGCGATATTACATTGAATCGGAAAATGAAGATAAAACTTGAGGTCTTGAGGGGTTTTCACCAGAAGGAACTTGTTGTGTATTGCATTTGCAACTGAGGCTGAGACTGAGACTGACATCCCACAAGGCTGCTCACAAAAGCATCTCCTTCCTCGTGCAACCCATCCAAATTCTGCCACAAATTTCAACAAGATAATTAATTGTTAATTAGTAGATTTAACCATTAAATTAAATACGAGTGTTTTTCTCTAAGTAGAAGTATACTTAAATAATGTAGAAAAAGTGAGTTTTGTAGTATATGGAAGTGAAATAATCAATTACCCAAAGGTCTTCGTCTTCTTGTCTAGTGAGGGAAGAAGCAATGTTGGGGTTCTCAAAAACTTCGTCGTTTCGTGCAAATCTGCCACGTACTCTTGGTCTGTTGTCCGCCAACGTTTTCCGGCATGCATACTTCAAAATTTCATTCATTTACAAAAAACAAAAAAATCAATAATTACGTTACAAAACAACTTCAACTGTGTAACTTATTTACCACTTGAAAACAAACTGAGATAATGTACATGAGTCGCATGTGACCGGGAAAAGAAGAAAAAAAACATCTATTTAAACCAAACTAAAATTTATTCCTAAAAATGAATTATATTTCTATTTGAAACCGTTTTTTTTTTCGACCAAAATGTATAATCTAAATGTTTATATACTAATATAATTTCCGTGTTAAATGTTCGGGGAGAAAATCTTTTTTTTTTTTTTTCAAATATTTTTATTAGTCTAAATTTTACACGGGTAGAAGAATAAACTCCACATTTTTTTTTTGCGTACTTATGAATACCAATAGACTGCGATCACTTCACGTGCAGGTGAGAGTTATACATTAGAAAAATACTCCATGGTTATTATTTTTTTGTCAATTTTTTTTTTTTGTCAAACTTAATTAGCTATTAATTACCTTAATGGTTTTGGTGAAGTTTCTCTGAGTTCTTTTGGCTCTATACTTCGAAATCTTCTCTTTGCGTTCTTCCGCACTGTAACGCCCCACCTTCAAGCTCTGATCTTCACCGGAAAATGGAGTCTCCACAGCTAAAGGGCTCGAGTATGATCTCTGTCCGGTAAAATCCGTTCTCAGTGTCTAAAAAAACATTTTCTAAAAATAAATACAAAACTTGTTTTTGTGAAACTACAAAAGATGCAAAATAGTAAAAAAAAACAAACCTGCAAATCTCCGGTACTGTAAACACGTCGCATGTGACCGGAGAAGAATGAATTTTCCGGCGAGCTTAAGATATTCTGATTCTGGAAATTCGAGGAGTCTTCCATGATAGGAACATCAAACGAAGAGTTAAACACGAGCTGCTCTGTTTTGACGGTGTCGAAGTTTTCGAAACCAGAGAAGTTTGGAAAACTGTTTGTGTGAGAGAGATTCAGAGTTTGAAGCTGAGACACTGGAGGAGAAGAAGAGAGGAGATGATGACGCTGATGATGAGTGTTCGAAGGGGTAAAATTGTCAAAGAAGTTAAGAGATTGATCATCCATTAATGGGTTGAGATAAGGATTGTTGCAGAAGAGATCAGTTGTTGTTGAGGAAGAAGAAGAAGACCCATCAAAGAGATAAAGATCAGAATCCATTTTTTTTTCTAAAACACAAACTCAAAGATTTCTCAATGAAGAAGAGAGCAAAACAATGAATCTTTTGGAGTTATGTTCTGTCCTGTTTTTGTTTTGTTTTGGTCTCTGTAATTGAATTCAAGCAAATGAAACGGTTACAGAGAAAGACACAAGTGACACTCGTGATCTTTGGTTGTTTTTGAAAAAAACACCCCGAATCCAAATATGGAAAAAAAGAAATAAAACCTTTTTTTTCCTAATGTAAAATTTGGACTTTTTCCCAAAAAATCAGTGTAGGTGTTTTTCTATTTTTTCTGGTTTTAGAACAAAGACATGACAGGTCCAGTTTATTTGGTCTGGTGGCCGATGTTTATTTATATAGCGGACAAATAAAGTGATTTAACAATTGTGCCCCTCATATTCTATCGTATTTTATGAATTGCCTATGTTATGTCATTGTATTTTATACATTTCCTTTGAGATGCTTACACCTAAGCCTATAATTAAACTACTTGGGAGAATTTGTCCTATCATTTATATATTGAGCCAAAAGGAAAAAACAAAAGAAAAATGTTGTAGGTGTGCCTTTGTGAAATTTTTTTTGAATTGTTTTACATTCTGTCTGAAATTGTATTGTTTTTAATTAGCAAAAAAAGAAAATTGTATTATTTCATGTACTACGTGAATTAGATGCTGACATTGTGGTGACATCAACTAAACTAGTAAGCTATAACATTATAATTATTACATGTTATACATAGGTTTTCATTAATAGAGTTTTTAATCGAATATATAGTACTAAAACATATTTTTATTATCTAGACTCTAGAGAGGTGATTGTCTCAAGTTGAACCGTACTCATAATTCTTTTACATTGGTGTCCACCGTTACTGTAACACTCCGTCCACCTAGTGTGTTTTTTTTTGGGAGATCCGAGACCATTTAATTATTAACCATGCAATCTCCACGTGACATTTCCTATATATGTTTTGTGTTCACTCGCACGACACCGGAAGTCACTTCTTATGAGGTCACTCATCTTTCCATTGTTCTAGCTCAAGCACGATTAACTCTGGAGTTATCTTAGGGCAAGTGACCGAAAAAACTAAGTGCACTTTGATAACATAGATAGCCAAAACAGTTCATTTAAACCTATTCAAATGGACATCATGCCCGCAATGTTACAATGACCTTTGTCATTGGTTCTGAACTTATGGCCAAGAAAAATACGACCTTCCAATCATCTTTTTCCAAATTCTCCGCCTTTGATAAGGTCTATTTCAACAATGGTTTCAATCTCGTCAATTTTAGAATTTTCATCTTCCACCTTTCTACAATCGTTAAACATTTTTATGTTTAGATATTGGAATGAACTCTTCTCGCTTTACTCATTTTAAAGTAGATAATCTGGCTCATCTTTGTATTCACAACCTCTTACTCATCAACCACTGCTCTAGCAAAAGCTACATTCTACTTGATTTTGATTTTCTATCACCCTCTCCTATGGAGTCATCTCTAATAAAGATAAAGATCCTTGGTTATTAGCATGTATTTTGTTTAATTATTGGTGAAAGATGTAGGTTAGCTGGAACAAAGTTTTGGCTCTTTATTTGAGGATGAACCTTCATGGTCGAACTCCATCTAATCAGCCTTGCTATCATAAACCTTTGTTTCACGGACTCTTTAGATGCGGTTTCAAACTCCCATCTCCTAGATTTGGAGAAAGGATGCTAAATTTTAGCCTTCAAAAACCGCTTAATACACGCAAAAATTATTATGTCAACTTATCGTGGCAAAAAGACTCCAACAATATTCTTCTACAGCAGACTCGTATCTTTGGGTAACCGAATCTTTCACAATTAAAACTGCAATTCCCGCCGCTTCACAAGTATCTTAATGTACTATTGGATTTCATCTCTCTTGTTAATCTCCTTAAATTGATGACACTATCAATGAGCCAAAGAGCTATTTCCAAGACATTCATTGTCTTGTAAAGACCTTTTCTTCTATCCTTTACTTTGTTTACCTAATTATACGACAATTGGTGACCAAAAAAAAAAATTATACGACAATTATTTTAGTTGATTCTTTAGCCAAATGATGATATAAATGTTTCTTAATTATTCCTCTAATTTCTTAACTATTCCTTTAAGAACCTAATGATTGATGAAATTTGGTTTGTTACATTTTTTTCATTTTTAAAAAACACATATTTTGGTTTTTTTGTATACATTTAATAGTTATTTATTTTCATGTAATTTTTTTTCCATCACCAACTATTGAAGAATAAATTTTCAATTAAAAATAAAGAAATTGTTACAATCTTATAAAACTAATGCCACATAACTATAATATTTTTAAACTATAATATTTAGAAAATTAGATTCAATTTCTTGACTATTTGCATGATCGTAATTTAATTAATAAACTAAGTACAAATGTGAAGTGATCTTAGTCTAGTGGCAGTAGTAGGTAAGTCCACTAAGGCTCTCACCATCACATCCGGGATCGAGTCAACTACCTTTGGATAAATATACTTATTAAACACTAAACCTCAATCCAACAAAGTTTCAACCATAAATCCTAAATTATAACTCTAAATTAACTCTAAATGAAATGTGAATATACTATGTGATTAATGAAAGCGGGTATATGAAAATGGGTATTTGTGACAATTTCTCATATTATCTCTCATATCAAAGTTATTCTACTACTAGGCTATTTTTTTTGTAAGAGGTTAATGTATTAACACCGGTTATAAGATAGAACTAACTTTCCAAAGACATATCTTTGTGGTTTTAAAAATAGAAAAACTCTAGAATTTCGTTGCCAAACACAACATTAAACCAGATTTAGTCAAAAAAATAGTTAATCATAGGTTCCAAAAATTGTAGATGATACGAGATGGTCATTATCATAAAGCAAGAAGCAAAAAAAGTTTGATAACTCGTCAAGTGATCAACGACAGAAGCGTCTCGAATGGACCAAGAGCATGGTATCTATTAAATTGATGTAATGACTAGCTTCTGCTTTGGATCCTTCTGCTTTCCCCTTTTCTCTTTATTTTGCTTCGATATCTCTCTGTTTTTTTTTTTATAGCAGAGCTCTGTTTCTTGTTTTGAACTTGATGTTTGGTTTCAACTATTTGCATTTTAAAGGAGGAATCTATAGGAATCTATTTTTTGTGGGAAAAAAAAGAAAAACTCAGTTTAGTAATTTTCTCTATCATGATATTATATCTTAATCCACTAGAGTATCATGCATGAGCATGACATAAGCAAAAGTAAGAACTGCTATTAAACTCGAAACAAACAGCATCTAATTCTACATTTGACCATGAAAAAACTGTTTAAGATTATATAGAAAATAGTTTAGTTCCGAATATACAAATTGAGATAAGACTGTAGGGGCATGGTACCTACATTTCATCTTTTTGCAGTTGAAATCTAAAATTTGAAGGGCATAAATTATTTTATAAGCCATTGAGCCATTCACACAAAATATCACATAAGAAAAGATGTGTTTTAAAAAACATAAACATATAGAGTACAGAACAAACAATTCGACATTACACAAAGCAATGGTACAAAGACGAATTAGAACCTCCCGAAGAACATTGTTTAAATGAGATATGGCAATTCCTACTGTAATTAGAGGTTTTTTTTTTTTTTTTTTTTTTTTAAAATTTAATTTNGAGGTTTTTTTTTTTTTTTTTTTTTTTTGAAAATGTAATTAGAGTAATTATTAGGTTACAATATCAAAAAGGAAAGGTGACAGGAATTAATGGTATGAGTTAGCTACAACTACAAGAGAATGTGTCTCTGTCAGGGTGAGCCGAAATATTCATAAAATGTTTTGTCTAGGTCTGTTTGCAAACACGAGTCTATTTGGTGGAATACGTGTCCGCGCGGTGGAACATGTTTGGTTCCTAACTAGGTTGTGTTAGATCAGAAACAGACGACGAGGAAAAGCTTAAGTTTTTTGGTTTTGGAATTTGACATCAAATCATGTGCTAGAGATTGGTTGCTCTGTCGAGCTTAGGTGTTTTTAGAGTGTCAATTAATTACAATTCAATAAGGTTTCTTGTAAGATTGCGTAAGTAAAAATTTGTAGTCGATATTTTGAGAACACATGTGCATGGTGACAAACCTCGTTAAATTGCTTAGTGTGATTCTGTTTTTGTTCCTTTGTTAAACTTGTTGTCACTGCAATCCAATATCACACTACGTAAACAATCCCGGCCCAACATATTTGAAACCCTATGGAAGAAAAAAGAAATTGGGCCCCTTTTCAATTTTTTTTTTTTTTTTTAACATACTTTCTTTTTTGTTTTTTCAATACAATAGCACTATTTTTATATTTTTGGGTTTTAAATTCTTTTTTTTTTTAACGCTGTCATTATTATTGAATAAAAAGTCTTTCAAGAGAAAGAAACAGTAGAGAATCCATAACACTAAGCTAAACAGAAGTAAAGCAAAAATTAAAGGAACGCCGAGTCCAGCAGAAGCTGAGGTTGGAGCCAAGATGGTCCTGCCG
>OVAF01001602.1:0-20624 GCA_900406245.1 Odontarrhena argentea | reverse complement strand
GATGAAGATGTTATACTCTGAAGTGATTGTCATCAAGGTGGAGATTTGTTGGCTTTGATGATGAAAATCATTGAGTAGTAACTTGGCCCGCGACTTGAGTTAGTCAATTAGGAATTGGGTTTATTTCTATTTGGGCCACGGTTGGTTTAGACCGTCTTATCTTTGTAATTGTCTTAGTCTATATAAAGCTAAGCATGTGGGGGTTTTAGGGTAAGCCGTATTTGATCTTTTCTTGTGCTTAGAGAGATCTTGTAAAGGGGAAACCAAAAGCTTGTAATCCGTGGTAATTGGGAAGGGTCAAATTCCCTACAGACACGTTTCAGCCGTTTGAGTACCACAAACAAAAAACGCCCAATCATGCGTGTACCGAACTACGCTCATGTGTCCGTATCTCTGAATCACAATTTGCCGACGCCCTAAACCCGAGAAGCGACTTATTTCAGTCTCGATGTCACCCAAACATATCTTTTTCCGATCAATTTCGCATTGTCCAAACCTGACCCACAAGAAACCACCACTTCCTACAACAGTAAATAACCACTTCCTACAACTGAAATCGCCACAACCTCGTCAGAGCATTCCTGTATCAACCTTAATTTTCTTGATTTGGAAGAATGGTATTGTATGACGATGACGATGTTGGTGCTAGAACCAAAACAATTAGATGACTTTATTACTAACAATATTAACTAAAAGTGAAATAGCATTAATGGCAAAAGTGAAAGTATGTAAAGTTTTTGATGGCTTTCATATAATTAAGTCTAGAAAGTCACCTACAAATATGAAGTTGAGATTGTGCCGTTGTCTTTATGTGTGTGTCATATATATGTGTGTGTGTATATGCAGCTTCCAATAATTATGAGAAACATAGGAAACATAAAGACAAAACTGAGTTTTGTCGACACCCCAATTATTGTGGCAGTCTCTGAAATAAATCCAAGATTTTCCGAAACATCAACAAATGAGTTTTATTCGAAGTTTACTGTGTCCTTGTGTTTTTGTTCATCATAAATGGACCCCTTACTCCCATCAATTGTTTCTATTTTTTTATAAATTATTATATGGTTCACAAATTGGTTTAGTTGATACTTTTTGGCGCTCATTAACCCTCCTGACGTTTCAATTTTCATTAAGTCGGTGAACCAAATCAGCTTAATTTCTGCACAAAATTAGCATTGATAATCTGAACCGGATCAATTCACCGGTTCAACATCTGAGTTTAATTTTATTTATTTATTCCTTAGTAGTTTTGTACACTACCGCTTTAAGTATGTAACAATTTGAACTAAGAATGTGTTTGATCATTCAAATTGTAACTTAGTATATATTCTGTGGGTAAGATTATAAAAATTCAAACTAACAATTTTTTTTTTTTATCAACCACATATTAATAGTGATTTGGATCACAACTGGCCAGTCTAATAGCTAAATCTTGCATATTGTAGAAAGTAAAACTCGATCCCGGATGCACTAATGTTGTCTATCTTTTGTGGATTTACCATATGCCACTGGGCCATAACCACTTGTGCAACTAGTAGTATTCTATATTTTAGAAATCTGGGTGTATAACCAGATTAATATGTGAGTCGACATTCTAGAANATATATATATATATATATATATATATATATTGTAACCACACATTCATAATCATAATAAGGAGCCTAAGTTGGGACTATGGATGACATGGCTTCGACAGCTAGATCCGGGTCTACTTTGACGCTAAATTGTTTACATTAGAGAATTCACGATATCTTTTCCGGACTGATGTAGTTAAGCAATCCGCCTTCGTACTATCTCTGCGACGAATATGAACTAAAATGAAGGGAGATTTTCTCTGAGTTAACTGAAATCCTCTAATAATAAATCAAACGCCGGCCATGCATCTGGGTCGTGAATCATCTTTATCAGCTCTAAGCAATCGGTCTTAAAGTAATAACAAGGTAAATCGTGCTCCAGGATTATCTTCACTGCCCAAATCAGAGCTTTGAACTCAGAGAGTGTAAAAGAGAAATACTTCAACTAATACCGCAATATAGGTCGATTACCTTACCAACATATCCAGCCCAACTCTGAAATTAATATATATATATATATATATATATATATATATATATTAAAAAGAATTATTCAATCCCATAAATATCATTTATATCTCCTCATACCCGACTTTGTATTGAGGATTGTTCATCCATTATACGTGAGACACTATATTTATATATCTAGACTATATTCGAATTTATGGATAGTGATGGTTGAAACTAAAATAGTATATTTTTAAAAAATTAAACCAACCATATTTTGAATAGTAAGCTATATACATGCAAAAAATTCTGAAAAATATATTTCTTTTATTAAAATTTTGATGATATATGTATCTGTTTTTAAACTGTATTACATAAACTTATGTGTATATGCGATTATGCGAGTACAAAAATATATGTCAATTTTTTATTAAAATAATAGTATAATAATCTGTATACTTGTCCTATATATTCTGAATTTCTAATTGATAAATCTTTGTAAAATCAGGTTCCAACCACTACACGATTCATCTCGCTCGAAAACCCAAATACATTTTCCATCATACTAGATGAATTTCATCTAAAATGCTCGTAATTTCAATTCATTAAAGCTCAAACTTTTCGTAGCATATAATATGTATACCATATGGAATCAAAGTCCTTAATTATGCAGTTAATACATGTTGCACGTTTGTGGACAAAAAAAAAAAAAAAAATTAACAACATAGTAACTAAATATTTTTTTATGACCAAGATTTGTATTCTAGTGGTTTTGTTCCTCGTCATTGTGTTAGCTTTTGAATTCGAGTTTAGTTTTATACGTATCATATTTTATTGATTAAAAAATGTTTTGTATAGCATCAAATCTATTCCCATACATAAATTTTAAGTTAAACAATAAATTATTATTTCATAATCTAACATTCAATGATTCTTTGGTGATGTCCATATTAAATAAATAGTTTTGTGGAAGCCCATTTGACATAGTGATTGGTCAAAGGCTCATTAATGCTCATACACACTAAGAGGTAGAATGGGATATTAGCCTGAGTAAAGGCGCGACGATGCTCAACAATCTGACCCACTAAGGAGTATTTCTCATTACACTTTAAATTTGATTCACTGCTCTCATCTCTGAAGTGCATGCTTACTGACAACAACACTTAAGTGACTTTTTTTTACCGATTGCAACCGAACTTGTAAAGATAACAACGTCTCCAACACGCTGGCTGGTTTTTTCCAACTATCTATGAGTTTGTAATTTTTCCGTGCCAATTTTCCTTTTGGTGTATTTACATATTTCTCGTAATTCAAATCTTCATATGGATATTTTGGCACATGGTGCTTGATTTTTGACCAAAATATGATTTCTCGTGATTTTGGCATTCTGAACTATGCTAATGAAAGAGTAATCTTGTTGTCTAGAAAAAATGAAAAATCATATATTTTTAAAAAATTATTTTCACAAGTTTACAAATCATTTCGCTGAGATAACTTGATTTGTAATTTATATATTTTTAAGTAGAAATATAGCAAAACCATTGGTTCTCAAAACAAAAATTTATTCCATGATTCTTTACAGCCAGAACCATGGATTTTATCATTTTTGTCAAAAACAAATTATGCTGCAAAAGAGATAGAAAAAAAATCCGTTATTATGTATATTGGTCTAAAAGCATGATGTTAAGAATTTTAGGAGTTTTAGTTTTTGGAAGTTTTGATCATTTTTTGATTTTTTTTTCTTTGAGACAGAATTGTATTTCATTAAAAAAAATTGACACTTTACCAAATCTCTATACTCCCAAAACATAAATTAGAGAGAGAATTATTAAAACACTCTCTCAAGATAACACTTCAGCAAAAATGACATGTCATTTTGAGGATTTCTTTTGAGGGAAAAAAATAAAAACAATTAATTAAAAAATAAATCCTAAAATCATTCTACACACGATCTCTTCCTCAAACTCTCTCAAATAGTGTTTAAACAATTAACCGCATCTATAAAAAAAATTTATATATTTATTACTCATCAACTAAATTCTCTAAATTTCCTCTAATTTTCTGTATTCAAATTCAAATTTCAAATGAAAACAATATTTTTTATTTTATTTGTTATCAACGAATTCCATGATTTTTAAAAAATAAATCGATGTAGGACATTATATGCTTATACATATTTTTCTTCAAACTGATAAACATACATTATGTTTAATGGTTCTTTAATATATTTATATTTTATATTTTATTTTTATTTTTATTTTATATTTTATTTCGGTATTTCGAAATTCTGTAAAGAGTTAGATTTTATTACAATTTATTTATTTTCTAACAATCGATATTTACAAATATTATGCAGGATAAAAGAAAGTTGTGGATTCAATTCTAATGTAATTATTGATAAAATGTCAATTTCAAAACAATCGATCTTTTTATATGTTCTTTTCAACCTTTAGTTTTAATCATATCATTACAGACATGATAATCTGTTGCCCCTGGAAATAATACTAGTAAAATTTAAATTAAAAGTCCTAAAACATTTAACATTTGCGGCAGCCATGTGTATAGCGGTTATCCGAGTACATACCTGTTGAATTATTTTATAATATGATGTAGATTAAATTTACAAAATTTTATATATTGTTGACTTGGTAATGATTAGTTATTGATATTTGTTTGCATACGTTCTTACATACTGGAAGTATATTGTCTGTAACATTCTTTTAACAAATGGGCCTCTCGTCATATATATGCCACCACGTCACTATGTTAGGCGTAGACTAATTGGGCAGAAATTAGTGTTCAGCATAATAACCAAAATAAATAACTCTATCCAGACGAATTTAGTAATCTTATATAATAAAGTAAGGTTTCCTCAAAACTTAAATAATTACTTTTGACCATTAAAGTCTTATTAATTTATTTTTATTAACCTATTGCAAGAAAATAATTTAATCATTCGTATTTTAGAAAATAACATTAATTTAATTAAATTGAGTCAAATACAAAGAATTACGATATCAATACATTAATGAGTCATGGTCTTAATGTTTCATTATTATAACACTCTAATAATGTTTAATGTCAGTATTATTATTTGAAAACTTGAAACCAATATTTATCAAAATAAATACATGATCATACACTTTTAATTCTATTGAAATTTTAAATATTTAGGATATGATTGCTATAATTTTATTTTGACATTTCAATTAGTTATATTACATTTTATATTTAAAATGACAAATAAATAAAAAATTATAAAATTATAAAATTGTAGGCTTAAAATGGACCACTAAACACTTAAAATCTAATTGTACAAAATTCCAACATCTCAACCAATTAGGGAAAAATAATGAGTTAAATTAGTATAAATATATAATGCCATACTTCGGTTTTTTAGAAATTACAAATTATTTACTAATATTCTGTAGACCCAAAATTAATACTAATTTATTAATAATTACAGCTAAGTTATAATGATATAAAATGACAATCACTAAAATTATTTTCTACAAATTTATATTTCTATCATGTATAATTACAATTTTTTGTATTTTGAAATAATTATTTGTCCATTATTTATCTTCAGAATTTTCACATATGGCTCCAAAAAAAAAAAAAAAATTTTACATTGGATACATATATTTTTACGCAATAAAACAGAGGGATTTTAATTTTTTTTGCATAGACATCTTTCGACTGTAAAAAACCACTTTTAAAATATGCAACGAAATTAAAATGCTTGTGTTATTTTCATTAAAAAAAATATGTTGTTGAAACATGGACAAAAACAAACAAAACACCTTCCTAAGTTTTGAAAACACACCTAAAAAACATTGTCTAAAACTAAATTTATAATATATCATATTATTAACAATATTGGTGACGCTAAAAAAATGATTATATTCAAGATTAATATTTTTCCGTAAGTCCCTTTATTTACTTCGATATTATTTTTACTCATTAACTGAAAAACATATGAACAACTCCTTAGAAGTTATATGACAATACAAATTTTACATAATTTATACAGCTCGTGAAAGATTTAGTCAAAATATTACTATGAGGTTTTATAGATCATGCAAAAATTATTCAATAAAAGCTAAAAAAAATAAGAAAATAAATTAGTATTGATACTGTATATATGTTTTAACAATTATTAAAATACTTTTCCCATCAACCTTTCTTAAAAATACTATGCACGAAATAATAATAATAAAAATTATATTCAATCATATATCATATTAAATCTTGTTTCAAACTTATATTAGAAATGTCAATTTTATAATCTCATCCATGCAAGTTGTATGATACAACACATGGACTTTCAATTTTGTAAGTTTTCAACCAAAAAGGAATATGAAAAACAAATTCAATATTAAATCGTTCACCCACTGAATTTTGAAATAATATTTTCGTACATTAGTGGCGGATCCAAGTTTGAATTTAATTTTTTTTTTTTCTTTTTTTTTTTTTTTACCGGCAAAAGTGCATTATGAGGGATTCGGACCCATGAACTCAAATACTAGGGGACACACTTCATACTATTGTGCCACATTGTAACTATTGTCCTATGTAAAAAAACTTATCTATTTGTTTTTTTACCCGGTGCAAGTGCACCACCCTTTACTAAGGTGGATCCGCCTCTGTTGTACACTAGTTAGGTTTTTTATTGAACGCTTGGCTGATGATTAATTAATAATAACTTTAACATATTACTTGTAAAGCGAAAGGTTGAATATCCGGGGTAAAGCGGAAAGAACTTTGCTTGGTCAGGGAAGTTGGATCGACCCATCCAAGGGGGCCACAGTTCGAGGCAAAGCTAAATGCGGCACTCTAGACCTTGGAACACGGATGTACATTCTTCTCTTCTGCAAATCGACCACATCCTCATCAAGAAGGAGGGCCCCACCATGGGGAGGAAGAAGCGGAACTCTGAAGAGGATCTCATTATTGGTCAAGACGAAACCCAAGCTCGAACCCTAGCTACGACACTTTCCTTGGACGCATAGAGGCAACAATAACCATATCTAATTTCTCATCCAAGGAACATTTTGTCAAGTATTCCCTTGAAGCGGTTTGACGTAGGAAGAGGTTGGTAATCAACTGAATTAAGGAAACCAGGGGAAAGGGAGATCAGTGTTATACTTCGTATTTTATTTCTTTTGAATTGATGACGAATCGCAGACGTTACATCATAACAAAGTCAACCGCTCTGTGAGATCTGGTGGGGACTATAGACCTGTAATAGAAGAAATCTCATGTGTCAAAAGTCATGATAAGAATATAGAGAAAATGCATGGAAGATAAGAAGTAAGGTTTAACAAAAGACCATAACGTTCTAGAAACTTCACTAATCGCTGCGGGAGAGGTAACTGGAGGCGGAAACGATAGAAAGAATCCATAGGCACAACAGTTCCATAGGGAACCGCCTCCCAAGACTCATGGGTGCCGGAAATTTTTGACTCAACACGAGGGCATTTTACATCGTTTATGAAGGAGTCCCTTAGTTCTAATAAATCCAAGCCACGAGTTGAATCTGCAAGGAATACGGATTTGAAAAGACATTGATTGATTTATAAAAGAGGCATATAAAAATATTTGAGAGAGAAAGAAAGCCAAAAGTTTTTGGAAAGTTGAAGGAAATTGTTCATTTGGGCCGCCAAATGGATCAAGCCCATTTGAAGNTGGGGGGGGGGGGGGGGGGGGGGGGGGTTACCGTGAGTCCAAATCTCCGGAATCTATTAAGTAAAAAAATTATATTCCCATAATGATTAAGAAATCCATGTTTTAGGTAGCGCCCGATCAAGAGTTAAAAAGCCATTTAACTAACAAATGTGTAACCGAAAATCTTCAAAGGATAATGGCCGATCATGAGAATAATTGTGAGTTAAATAAAAAAATTACATGAAAACATCAAGTATAAAATACTAGGAAGGACACATATAAAGACAACTTTTTCTCAACCCACAAACGCACGACACAAGTATTATCATGTTTTTCCAAAATCAATTACCTTCGTCTCTTTGTACAATTCACCCGAAATGAACTTGATCATATACATTTATATTCATGATATACATTCGAATCTTTCATTTGATCTCATCTTGTGTTTCCTTGGTCTATATCATTCTTGGTCCGCCAAACTTTCTTACACTTATGCATAACGACATTGGTTACAAATTTTTGACTGTGTAACTCCAACATCTAATATACATAATCACAACTACTTTATACTAAAATATCAAATTTTCTGTCACAATACTTTTTTTTGTGTTTGGTAACATGTATGAATCACAACTGGTCATCCATTAATCTTAACATTCTGCATAGTGCAAGCGAAAACGAAAGAAAAAGAGAAAACAAAATCAAAACACTTTTTCTTTTATTCCGTGGGATAGTGTCAAAATAATTAAAATAACTCAAGTAAATTATGTATTTTTAATTGACCTCTTACCTCTGTTGCCTCATATTTGTCATGTCAAAAATAAAAAAATAGTGCTACTACCATTTATTATTGTGGAACTATTGCATATTTAAAGTAGAATTTCCGGCCTTGCATGTGATGAAAATAAAAGAAGTTTACTACAATTTTGAGGAAGTAGTTAAATAAGCTGATATTTTTGTAGAGAGACAAATTAAAACATATTTGAGTTAATAAATTATTTATTTCAAAAAATAAATTCAATTCTATTTTCAAAAAAAATATTTGAAAGCATTTTTTTGATTTTTTTTTTTTGAAAATATGTTTTTGAAAATTTTTAGAAAAATTGGAAAATACAAAATTTTAAAAATTTATGTAAGTGAAAAGGTTTTTTGTTCGAATTTTTTTTTCTCAATTTTTTTTTTTAAAATAATTTTTTCAAACTTTTTGTTATGAGATTTTCGAAAAAACGGAAAAGACAAAGCTTAAAATTTTATGTAAGTGAAAAGGATCTTCGGGGATTCGAACCCATGGACATGGTGGTTCACAAAGTGGACTTTACCAATTATGTTAATGAAATATCACAAGTTTAATGTATATTTTGTAATTATATTTGTATGTAAGGTAGGTCATGTAAGTCACCTTTCTTCTAGGTAAATCGAGAATGTTATATCGATTTACGCATTCATAACAAAATCGATCAATTTAATCTATACATTCACATTTCACATATCATGTTATAGATAAAATTCTCGATTTACGCATTAAAAAAAAAGAATAAGGTAGACAATCTTTAAACCACAAAGCGATATAAAACGAAACAGAATTCATAAGTAACCACAACTTTTTATCTCTGTCAGTTCCACAACCACAATATTCCACTGTAAAGTCTCATAGTCAAGTAGAGATAATTTGTACCTTGAAACCTTGAACGATATTCTCTAATAACGTACAAATTTAATCGTGTGAAAGATGTGGAATCTATCTTTCAAAAAAAAGATGTGGAATCTATTTCGAACATTAACCATCAATATAAAAACCATTTCACATTAATTCTCTAGTAAAAATAATAACACGTCATATTATATTTTACTACAAATCTATTATATAAAAGACAAGGAGGCTCTCCATCGTAATGACAAGTGGCTCATTGTGAGAATGACACATGTCCTCATCTTACCTTAATGACAATATCTATTATACAAAAGACAAGGAGGCTCTCCATCGTAATGACAAGTGGCTCATTGTGAGAATGACACATGTCCTCATCTTACCTTAATGACAATAATTGAATTAAAACCAATTAAACAATATCTATATTTCCAATAATCCATAATTCACACCATCATTTTAAACTCATTATTTTAAATTCATAATGACCAAAACCAAAATTCCACCAAAACAATCCATGTAAAATCACAAAATAAAAAATATATTTAAAAAACACTCACTCACAAAAATATTACATGAGAACCAGTTGTGATGTTCAATTTTTTAAAAAAATCCACGAATAACATGAATCAAAACACATATGAAATAAATAATACCAAAATATAATATAATTAAAGTTTTATTAAACTTACAATTCAACGAAATAACAAATATATATTTAATAAAATCTGCGTGTGGCGCATGTACTCACTTGCGTGACACATGATATACTACGCAAATGTTACTCACTTGTTTCGCCTTCTCATATTTAATTATAAGAGTTTAATGTATTATTCATGATTATTCTTAATAAATACCATAATGAAAAAAAAATTGATACTAAGGTTTCAACTTCTCGACTTCTCTATTTTCTTAAAGCTGTTTGAAATCTCAGCAGTTACAGAAGTAGCGAGTTTAACATTTTTTTGGGATATACTCAATACATATATGGGGGTAAGAATCATACTTTTGTTTTAGAAATTTCGTATATCTTGTTTGTTTGTGCGGTCGTTCTATTTGTTCTAAAAAAATATAGAGAGTTTAAACAACATTAAATGAGTGCATAACATGACAATGACAATGAATTGGGTATTTGAGGCAGCGAAAGTGTTTAAGAAGATAACATAAGTTGTGGTTAGATTACTCAAAAGTCACAATGAAGAAGCTGTTATCAGATAAAAAACGTGCCAAATTCAATAAATTGGAAGGAAATCTTAAAGACTTTGGTCGGTCATCCTCTCAATAGTGTGATCATGCTTCTAATGTGGTTTCTCGAGCCTACAACATAGTTTGATAGGTTCAAACTTGGTTAGTTTTTTTTTCACTTTAAAATATGGCATTTCTATAAGTTATGGTTTTGAAATATTTAAGGGATCGTCAAGTTTTATGTTTTGTGACATTAATATGTTTACTTGTGTGAGTTGAAGAATATAGACTTCTCACCATGTGGTAAAGAGTGTTTCAGACCTGCATGAGCCTACATTAGTGGGAAGTTCTTCAAGTCTTAATTCTTAGAATACTGTTCATTTAGTAGTACATATCATTTAGTTATATATCTTTATGTTCTGTTCTAAAAAAACAAGCTTCCCTCTATACATTTTTAATTTTGGCAAAAATGTAAAGCTCAAAATAAAAAACGTTTTCTGACACTGTGTTTTGATATTGCTTGTTTAACGAGGAAAAATGTTAAGTGATTTAGTGGATTGTATATAGTATCAATATTGACTCTCATTTTTTTTATCTCGATAAATAATATTTGTGTTGAAAGATCCAAATGAGCTAGGTAGCTATAAATATATCAATATTTATAGTTTTGAATAATTAAAAAAAAAAAAAAACAGTGTAGCTCCATGACACCATTTTATAAGATTATTATTTTTTATTGAGAGAATTATTTATTGCATGTCACAGTCTTTTATACTAATAGATTCACTATGAGTTTATTGGGTAAGATAGCAAGATAAAAATTGATTATCCTCATCTCATATCAGTTACAATATTTTTGTTCTCAACTTACTTAACAATGCTCTATTCGTTAGTCACATTCCGCAAGTTATTGAAGTTTGTATGGTTCGAAGTCGATACTCTCACAACTACTTTTCTTTTTAATATAGTAGAACTATAAAAAATTTAAAATATTATGAAAAATATATAGAATATCTGTCAAATATAATTTTCAGTTTAATCTTATATTATCTACAAATAGGAGACACCTTAAATATTAAAACACAACATCCTTAAATATTTTAACAAAACTATAACTAAACAAAATCCGCACGTAGTGCGGGTATTCACCTAGTCTATATTAATAACATAAATTTTATACACTTATATAACATCGCGTGAACTATTTCTAATTATACTATATATATTTCCCATAATGTTAGCCGTGGCTACTGCTAATAATTAGTAGCAACCAATCAGTTCGTGATTAGTATAAATAAAGAATAAAATTA
Source organism: Odontarrhena argentea (assembly GCA_900406245.1). Classification (NCBI taxonomy): domain Eukaryota; kingdom Viridiplantae; phylum Streptophyta; class Magnoliopsida; order Brassicales; family Brassicaceae; genus Odontarrhena; species Odontarrhena argentea. The sequence goes on along the minus strand of OVAF01001602.1, from coordinate 8,790 downwards.
ATTTTCTTCTCATTTTCATAATAGTCATTTTACAAAAAAAAAAAGAAAAAAAAAAGTAGTCTTTAAAAAAATATGGTATAACCAAATTAACCCTTCAGAGAAATCTAGACCAATATATTACATTTTTTCGAATATTAACAAAATTTCCTATGGCTATACATGTATTTGTTAGATGAAGTTTTTCTTACTCAGAATCCATGATTAACTTTCTTATAAATTTTGAGTTATCATGCTATCAAATGGGGTTCAGAATAATCCAACAGTTGTCAAGCCATTCGGATTTTACCGAATAATGACATAGAAATAAGCATTATGTAAATAGAAACGGTTATTACAAGAATAGTAAAAAAAAGAGAAGAGAAGAGAAAAGTTTGGTTTGTTTTCCTCAAGTGGATAACAATGAAACCAAAAGAGAATATTGGATGATAGTGTCCCATGGAGACACCTCACGACTAAGATTTCTTGTAACTTTGGTTTTTCTTGAAACTTCCCACCATAACTAACTACATATATTACACAAGCATGGACCCAATTAATCTTACAATATTGTAAGAAATTCTAACTTGTCATCTTCCATCCTTTTTTGCTACATGCATGCTTTATAATATTCTATTACCATACATCATATAAGATAATTATCCCCTAACTATAAATATATATACATAATTAATACCTATATATGTAACCTCTCCCTCTCCTCTCCTCTCCCCCTCTTCCTCTTCCTTCTTTGCTAATAAGCTTTTCTTTGAACCTTTACATGCCCTATTCGTAACTATTCTCCTTAAGATTTTTCACTTCAAATTATACATATACTAAGCTAAGTTTTAATCTCATAATGGGCTTGAAAGATATCGGTTCCAAATTGCCACCGGGGTTTCGGTTTCATCCAAGTGATGAAGAGTTGGTTTGTCACTATCTTTGCAACAAGATTAGGGCCAAATCTGATCAGGGTGATGTTGATGATGATGAAGTTGATGAAGTCTTGAAGGGTGCTACTGATCTTGTGGAGATTGACTTGCATATATGTGAGCCATGGCAGCTTCCTGGTAATATACTTATTTAATTTTTTTTCTGAAATCTAATTATGTGTCTACTTCTTTTTGCCATCATATACTGTATGCTCTTCCCACTCCTGGCCTTTGCTGGGATTTAAATTGCTCAACTTATACACATACTGTATGCTCTTTCTATAAGTTTATTAATTGGTAAAGATTCTTATAACTTTCCATTGAAGAAAAAGATTCTTAAAATTAATTAAAGAAGAAAATAGGTTCTTGAAATCAGTTCTTATTCTCTGCATCCCGTAATTAGTACTATGCAATTAGTTGATGTTTACTTAGGTGTATATACTATGTGTGTATACATGCGTATTAGTCAGATACTCTTATACATGAATATGTATAAATACATGTCTGTATACATACCATGCCAATCTTTTTGTTTGAGTATTTCAAACCAAATCTTTTTTTTCTTCTAAATGTTATAATTGTTAATTCTAAGATGGAACGAGTAAAAAATCTTTGATTGTATCAACTGATGAAACAGGTGATGTGCACACATAAATTCTAGATTTCTAGATTTATTCATTAAATCATGATTATAATTCCGTTGATACTATAGTTTAAAACATTATCCGGAGTGTCATATAATTGGTTGAGATACATGCTAGTTTTTTTAATAATTTGGAGGCTATACAAAAGAAGCAAAGTTTACAAGACCACAGCTGTCGTTCTTGAGTTCTCGTAAAACTGATTATAGATTGGAGATTTTAGTTCATAATTAACTATTTTAATCTGTATAAGTTTCTCTCTCTTATGTATACATATATCCATATATATAGATGCTTACATCACACTATATATACATAATAAAAACATGCAAAATTAATACAGAATATATATACATATATATATATATATATCATTGATTTTCATTATTTGTTTGTGGTTCTTATAATTTTTACACTTTGGGAAATCAAGGAAACTTTTTCAAAAGGGGACCGAGAATCCTGTTGTCATCTTTTTTTCTTCTTAACTTTTTACAAAGAATAAATTTGTCTTCGAAATATTGACTTTTGGGGGCCTTGGTTAAAAGAAAAAAAAGAAGATGATAACTTGCAGATTAGTATGAAATTCAAAGTTAGTTAATTTGTTGCAATTAAAGAACACTAATACAAATGTAATAATAATAATTAAAAAAAAGTAGGCTTTGTGTGTGTAAACACGAAGACCTTTTTTTTTTGTCCAATATCACAAGCAACTTTAGAGACTCAAGAAACCTTTTATTTACTTTCAAGACCAACACGGTCTTCTTGTAATTAGTCTATTTTATGTATAATATAAATATTAATATTTAATCAAGCAAATATATATAGATACTATTTAAGATATGGTTGATGATAAGTATGTTTAGGAAAAAAGAAATTGTGGTGTAATACTCTTCTTGTCAATTAAGGCAAAATAAAGGAATCTTTTGTTAAGTAGTACGTCCATCACATTATCTGATCTTGTTCATCTTCTATATTAATCAAAATTAATGTGAAACTGATTGGAGGGAATGAATGTTTTGATGAGAGACCAATAATTTTCTCCCTTGAAGTCCAAATCGTAATTATTTTATGCCAAAACTCCTCCTCCGTCTTGTCCCCATCACTTGTCTTATATCATCACATTAACTTACTGTTTAAGTGTTTAGACACCGAACGACTTTATTTTTATTTATAAACCCGATTCAAATAATTAGTTCAAGTTGATTTAGTTGGTTTTTTTGTTTTTCTTTGTGCTAATAGTTATTATATATATATATATATATATCAAACTTAAAATATTTCCCTTACTTATAATAAAGGTTTGAATAGTTTCACTTTGTATTTTAGAATGGTTTGGCTACACAGATCCTGAAAATTTGTCTAAGTTATGGTGCATATATATCCTTCGGCTTTCACAATAACTGGTTATTATCTTTTATACTATTTGTTATTGATTAAAAGTATCTTTCAATAGTTTTTATTGATTTCTTATTTAAAAGTTAAATAATTAAACATTTCGTTAATTAAATAAAATACAAGAAAATTTTAAACTTTAGAATATAAGGGATATAACTTGACAATCGAGTGTTATACTCTATATGTATATACAACATATATAATTTTCCACAATATTATTAGATATCTGAAGAAACACTTTTGAGATTGTACTAATGAGACTTATATGTTATGATGTATGTTGTGTAAAGATGTGGCAAAGCTGAACGCAAAAGAGTGGTACTTCTTCAGTTTCCGGGATAGGAAATATGCGACTGGATATCGAACAAACAGGGCGACAATAAGTGGATACTGGAAAGCAACAGGGAAAGATCGGACGGTGATGGATCCACGTACAAGTCAATTGGTTGGGATGAGAAAAACACTAGTGTTCTACAGAAACAGAGCACCAAATGGGATCAAAACCACTTGGATTATGCACGAGTTCCGTCTTGAATGCCCTAACATGCCACCTAAGGTACTCTCACTCATTGCTTATTCTTCACAAACAATCCTTCCTTCTCTTCTTCCATACTACTAACCATTATTAGTAATCATCATTTCATTTATAATTACGTCTTATCACATACCTGAACTCACGACATGTGTGATGTGTCTATTTGTGGCTGTCCCATGCATACCAAATTAATGGTACCAGGCCTATTTTTGTTTTATGCCAAAACTAATTTGAAAAAAAGGGAGATAAATTTAGCCTTTCTTTTTCTTTTGAAAATTAACCATTGATCGTTTAAAATATCATAATCCAATATTAGTCAATGATCATATTCATATGCATGCATCCAATGCATATGTGTTCACATTAAGTTTATAATTGTAAAGAATCATGTGTTTCTAGAAAAATGAAAATCACAAATGAGTAGTTTGGTTCATTTTTTTTTTTCATATAATATACTAGTGTTAGATTTTTTTTTTTTTTATTTATTTATATTTTCAGTGTGAAACCTATAACTTCTATTCGAGATTATATATTTTAGCTTATTTATTTACGCGAAATTTCATTTTGTTGGATTAGTTGTATCCGATTGGACTATTTCAAAATTAATTCACAAATGGTAGTGTTGGTTTTTCTCATATTAGACGCGGGTTCTTTTTAGATGTATACATATCTTAGCTCATACACGCTGGGATTCAATAATTCTAGGAGCCATATATATAAGAATTAGTGTATGTAGATGAATGTATACCAGTTGTATACATGGGTTGTGCATGGCATGGGACGCATGATGAGATGGCAGTAAGTACAGAGAGAATGACGAATGTGTAGAGAAAAAAACAAAAAAATTGAAAAAAATGGAAAGAAAGAGACAAAAATGGCTTTAATGCGTGTTTGGTCATTTGCATGCACGAGACCGCACGTAACGTAAACATCCCATGCATTTCAATTTACATATAAATTTGTTTTATTCTAAACTATGTCCTCTCGTTTTCTCTGTCGGTGTGTGGACACAGGAAGATTGGGTCTTGTGCAGAGTGTTCAACAAAGGCAGAGACTCATCATCACTACAGGACAGTTATAATGATCATCATGATCAGACACAAAGGTTTGACATTATTAGTGGTGACGCTCCAGATCTTAATTACGCTCACAATGACTTGCCATCTTTATTATCATCCCCTCCACATGATGAGAAGATGAAAATCCAAGTCTGTGATCAGTGGGAACTACTAATGAAGCAGCCTTCAAGGACCACCACCGACCATCCCTATCATTACCATTGTCCTCATCAAACTATACCATGTGGTTGGGAGCAGATGATGATCGGTTCCATGTCCTCATCTTCGAGCCACGGCCCTGATCACGAGTCGTCCTTGCTGAATTTGCTATACACCGACAACAATGTCAACATCACTGGTGATCAGAACTATGAGAAGATAATGTTTTCATCTGAGATGTCGAGTTTGGAGCATGAGAAGACGTGTATGGGATCATCATCTGATGGTGGTTTGGTCTCTGATCTTCACATGGAATGTGGTGGTTTGAGTTTTGAGAACGACAACCTCCTCGCTTTCCATTGAACATATCATTCAAGGGTTTACATTTATTGGCCGATTTGTTGATTCGTAAATTATACAAATATATATATTGTATTGATAGATTTTATTGCATATTATACATGTAAGTTGTGTGGAATTTGGGTATACCTAGGATTTGTGATTCTAGGATTTTTAGGAGGATTGTATGATCATTATTAGTATGTTTTTTTAGATTTTTTTTTTTTTTGGGTTGAATTATATGTTGAACCTGTTCCTATAAATATTATTGTCATAATTATTTTCATTTTTTTTGTTTGTAAATAATATTGTAGTGTGCAGATATTCCTTATCAATCATTAGTCATCTTTTATTTGAACAAAAAAAAAACTCATCTTTATGTGGACAAAAACAGAAGTCATCTTGTAAATGCAGATCACTACTTTTTAATTCTAGAACTTTTTCCTCACAAACAAATAAACTATCATCCCATCAAAACCTATGTATCATCTGTATCAAGAATCAAAAGAAAATAATAAACAATCAAAGAAGGCTGGAGTACCGCGAGACTAAAAGAAGACACAGTAATTGGAAAGCCCCAAAAAGCCTCAACAATTGGTGTTGGGCTGCAGAAGGGCCTTTCAATCTCGGCCAATTGATGATGCAAATTCAGATTGATTACTTAACGTGTGGTCAAACCACGAGAAAAATATGGTAAGTACTTCACTAGGCACCTATAATATATTCTTTTAAATTACAGCAATCAAGGTTTTAAGGTGCTTAAAAATATAAATTAAAATGAGATTTCAATAATGAAATACTACAAAGTGTTAAAGGCAATTAACTAAATTAAATAAAAAATAATAAATAAATTATTTTTTTTTTTTTGAAAATAATAATAAATAATAAATAATAAATAATAAATAAATTATGGGTGCTGAAATTCTACCGTCAAAGATTTATATCAATGAAGATTGTTTTCAAGGCGTTAAAAGTAATTGTAATACAAAGGATATCGAATTGACAATAACTTATGTTGCATAGCAATTTCTTGATTCAAATCAAGCTATTAAAACCGACTAAAAAAACTAAGTGAGAAAACTGGTTGGAAAAATATTTTTTGTTCAACGAGATAATATTTAGACCTTGAGAAATCTTCGGATAAATATGAAATTGTAGATTATTAGGAACTTATGAAGAACACTTTTACGATGAAGGTGTTAAGTTGTTCAACGAGATAATATTTAGACCTTGAGAAATCTTCGGATAAATATGAAATTGTAGATTATTAGGAACTTATGAAGAACACTTTTACGATGAAGGTGTTAAGTTGTTCAACGAGATAATATTTAGACCTTGAGAAATCTTCGGATAAATATGAAATTGTAGATTATTAGGAACTTATGAAGAACACTTTTACGATGAAGGTGTTAAGTTGGAATTGCCGTGGTCTTGGCAATTATTTAACAATAAGGTACTTGCAGGAGTTTTGGAAGAAGAACAAACCAGAGTTTCTTTTTCTTTCAGAAACGAAGCAAGATATTATTTTTATGCAAAATTTTCAACTTCATTTAGATTATCAAAAACTTGTAATGGTCGACCCATGTGGCACAAGTGGCGGTTTGGATTTATTTTATAATAATAATAATGATTTTGATATCAATATTTTTTTACAAATAATAGAATGATTGATATTGAGGTAATATATAAATCGAAAAAAATATTTTTTACTTTCGTTTACGGGGATCCGGTAATACGAAAACGAGAATATGTTTGGGAACGGTTAACCCGATTGGGTATTGCTAGGAGTGATCCTTGGTTTATTATTCGTGACATGAATGAACTTACGGGTAATCATGAAAATATAGGGGGTCATTTAAGATCAGCAACGTCTTTTATTCCCTTTAATTCGATGATTGCAAATTGCGGATTACTAGAACTTCCTTGTATAGGGAATAAATTGTCGTGGCGGGGACGAAGGAATAAGGAAGTTATAAGGTGCCGGTTAGACAGAGCTCTTACGAATGGAGAGTGGCACTCTCAATTTCCTTTCTCGTTTCTGGAATACTTAGCTATGGTGGGCTCCGATCATAGACCGATTTTAGCCATAATTGAAGATAAAATCTCCAAAGGGCAAAAACATTTTAGGTTTGATAAACGGTGGATTGGCAAAGAAGGGTTGATGGATTCAATTACAGAAGGATGGAGGGGATTTGGGGAGAATGGTGATCAGAATTTTGTTGATAGAATAACTAGGTGTCGTGGTACGATTTCGCGGTGGCGACACATAAATATTCCGTATGGTAAGGAACGGATTGAAAAAATAAAAGCAGAAGTGGAGTTAATTCAAAATGATGATTCCAGGTCTCAAGAGGAACTAGAACAGGTAACTAAATAGTTAAGGGAAGCCTATAAGGATGAAGATCTATTCTGGAAACAGAAAAGTCGAAATATGTGGTTAAAGGAAGGTGATCAAAATACGAAATTCTTCCCTGCTCAAACAAAAGTGAGGCAGGCTAGGAATATAATTATTGGATTATCAAATTCTGCTGGGCAGTGGATCATCTCAGATCTTGGGGTCGAACACATTGCAGTCGAGTACTTTAACAATTTGTTCTCGACTTCGAACCCGGTTAATTTGGAGGAAATTCTTCGGGGGATCCCTTGCAAGGTTACATATGAAATGAATAGGAAGCTTACTCGGGCAGTTACGGAGGATGAGGTTTGACGTGCTTTATTTAAAATGCACCCGAAAAATCTCCGGGACCGAATAGAATGACTGTGCTTTTTTATCTGAAATCTTGGTTGATAATCAAAGTGGATCTGGTCGCATTGGTCAACGATTTTATGCTCAATGATTTTTTTGATACACGGTTGAATATGACAAATATATGTCTAATTCCAAAAAAGGATAGGCCAGACAAGATGTCGGAATCTAGACCAATAATTTTGTGTAATGTTGGGTACAAAATAGTATCTCTTCCACAAATTGTCTCGGAGACACAATCGGCTTTTGTAGCCGGACGTTTGATATCAGATAACATTTTGATAGCCCAAAAGTTGTTTTATTGGCTTAGGACGAATAAATCTTGTAGTATTAAGTATATAGCGGTTAAGACCGATGTGAGCAAGGCTTACAATCGGGTAGAATGGTCTTTCACAGAAGCCTTATTGCGAAAATTAGGTTTCTCGGAAAAATGAATCAAATGGATTATGCACTGTATAACCACGGTTCAGTACAAAGTTTTGATCAATGGTCAACCTAAAGGACTAAGAGCATCATTAGTGGTGATCCCCATTAGGGGATCATTTGATTAAAATAAGATTTATTATATTAATTAATTAATGTTAAGATCCCATTAAGGTTTTTTGTGAAAACACCCCTCCACTCATGATCCCCTAATGGGTATCATTGTACATTATTTAATTATTTTTTAAATCAATTAAATATTAATTATCTTACAAAATTAAACAATTAATTAAGGTAAAATAACTAAACATATTCAAATTAATAAGATTGAACCTTAAAAAACACAAATATTTAATTTTACATTATTTAGAAAATTATAAATATTTCACAAAATCGGGAAAAAATACAAACTTTATTCTAATAGAGTAAACGGGATACTTATTCGGAAACATAATTTTTTATTCTTGTTGGGTTCCGCCAAATTTTTGCCACATATGCTCGATCAAATCTTTTTTCAGTAGCTCATGCATTTTTTATCACGAATGTCATTTCGAATTCCCAACATATTATGGAGAGTAGTTGGCAT
>OVAF01001601.1:5199-20633 GCA_900406245.1 Odontarrhena argentea | reverse complement strand
TATGAACGGCATTGTCCTCCTCCCGAAAGACGGTTTAATTGTTTGATCCCTCCTCCAAATGGCTACAAGGTCTGTGTCTGTGTGCATAGCCTTTATAGATGCTGCATTTTGCTTTCTTGTTGACATGGATCTTTTTTTTTTTTTCATTGTGTATAGGTTCCTATTAAGTGGCCAAAGAGCAGAGATGAAGTGTGGAAAGCAAATATTCCTCACACTCACCTTGCAAAAGAGAAGTCTGATCAGAATTGGATGGTTGAGAAAGGCGAGAAAATTTCCTTCCCTGGTGGTGGCACTCATTTTCATTACGGAGCTGATAAATACATTGCATCAATGGCAAATGTAAGCGTCCTTTTGCTTTGCTACTTTAAACTTTTGTACGGATAATTAAGCTGTTTCTAATGATATTTTGTCTTCCAGATGCTTAACTTTTCGAACGATGTATTGAACGATGAAGGCAGACTAAGAACTGTTCTTGATGTTGGGTGCGGAGTTGCCAGTTTTGGAGGGTACCTTCTCTCATCTGATATAATCACAATGTCATTAGCACCTAACGATGTTCACCAGAACCAAATCCAGTTTGCGTTAGAGAGAGGAATCCCCGCTTATCTTGGTGTTTTAGGCACCAAGAGGCTTCCTTACCCGAGCAGATCATTCGAGCTAGCTCATTGCTCCCGATGTAGGATCGATTGGCTTCAAAGAGACGGAATCCTTCTTCTCGAGCTCGATCGGCTTCTAAGACCAGGCGGTTATTTCGCTTACTCGTCTCCTGAAGCATATGCGCAAGATGAAGAGAATTTGAAAATCTGGAAGGAGATGAGTGCTCTTGTTGAGCGAATGTGTTGGAGAATCGCTGTTAAAAGAAACCAAACTGTCATTTGGCAGAAACCGTTGAGTAATGACTGTTACATGGAGAGAGAGCCCGGGACGCAGCCTCCTCTATGTCGCTCAGATGCAGATCCCGATGCGGTTGCGGGTGTGTCAATGGAAACTTGCATCACTCCATACTCCAAACGTAAGTCTGTTTTCTGTGCCTGTGTGTAAGAAAGATAGATAGAGGATGGTCATTTGATTTTTCGGTCTGGTTATTACGGTTTCACAAGTTAGTTCTTTTTGGTCACTGCTTTGAGTATTCTGATTTAATTAGTTTGGATGGCATACCTTACAGTCTTGGTCTGTATTTTTTGAACAGATGACCACCAAACACAGGGTAGTGGGTTAGCTCCTTGGCCAGCTAGGCTCACATCTCCTCCTCCCCGACTCGCTGATTTTGGTTATTCAACTGCTATGTTTGAGAAGGACAATGTACTGAAACCGCAATCTTTTCACAGTTATACATACATCTGGATCACGGTTTATAGGAAAGGCACTTAAACCACATTGCTTTGTTTTGCAGGAACTTTGGAGACAACAAGTGGACAGTTACTGGAATCTAATGTCATCGAAAGTCAAATCTAACACTGTGAGAAACATAATGGACATGAAAGCTCACATGGGTTCTTTCGCTGCTGCTCTTAAAGACAAAGATGTTTGGGTAATGAACGTTGTCTCTCCTGATGGTGCCAACACTCTAAAACTGATCTACGACCGCGGTTTAATTGGGACAAATCACAACTGGTACATACTCAAAAACTGAAAAACCTCAGACTTATCAACAATGATCCAACATTTTCACCATTCTCTTTTTCTGACTATATCTAGGTGTGAGTCTTTCTCTACATACCCGAGAACATACGATCTCTTGCACGCTTGGAACGTCATGTCAGACATAAGAAGCAAAGGATGCAGCATGGAGGATCTATTAATAGAGATGGACCGGATTCTTAGACCTACTGGAATTGTCATCTTCAGAGATAAAGAAAGCATCGTCGAAAAGATTAAGAAGTACTTACAGGCTTTGCATTGGGAGGTTGTAGCATCTGAGACAGTAACTACAGGTTCAGAACTTGACCAAGATAATGAAGATGGTGAGAACAATGTGGTCTTCATTGTCCAGAAGAAACTATGGCTCACAAGTGAAAGCCTTAGAGACACTGAGTAAACAAAAGCGAAAGCGAAAGGAGAAGAAAAGAAAATAAATTATTTTATTTCCACAAGCTTTTTTTTTTATATAGTTTGATTTTGATTTTTGTAGTTGATTGTACGGCATAAGAGCTTTACTATAATATAATACTAAAATTATTCATTGTTATAAACTTTCTTGAAACATTCTTTTAAATTTTATATTTCGATGTTTCTTAAGAGTTATGATCTTATCTTAAGTCTTTGCTCTTTACAAAATTATTTGTTTGGTTTGAATATTTAACTTTGATCTTAGCTGTAATGTTTGACACGTTATTAAAGAAAATGTAAAACAATAAATAAATTAATGTAAACATCAACTTTTCTTGTGGATAATGTGATTGTTTAACAAACAAGGTTACTATTGACAAATTCAGTGAAGATGTTTACAATATTGTGTTAGTTCACCAAAAAAATAAAACTTCTCAAAAATGTGACAATAATTATTTTCTAATGTCGACTATAAAAATAGTTTAGCATCAAATGCTTTTACAGGGCATCTAATTCCAAACTTTAAGTACGTAATTTAATATTAAAATGGAGCTAGTGACTAATAATGCCAAAAAATAACATAAGAAAAATAAAGATGAAATTACAATAGCCATGTGGAAAGTTTATTTATACAAATAAGTAGGCAACAAAAAGTAGAGTTATTGACCTTTTGTCTATTCAAGATAAGGAAGGCAATTAAAAAAAAAAAACAAAAAAATCGAGGACTTGTGATTTTCTCGAGAAAATCGTCTTTTTCTTCTCTAGAAAATAAACTGTGAATCTCCCATCCCAGGGTCTATCTATCCATACTAGTCTAGATCAGTTTTTATCGACCGACAAATTTTCTTTTTATTTTTTCCTCACCAAACACTTTCTTTTGGTCTGAATCTTAAAGTTTGAAGGTTTCTGTGTTCAGTCATAGTTTGATGATGATGATTGATTTTTTGTTAAATGGGTGATTTTGATTTGGCTGAGTTTGTCAAGTAGACTCGATTCGGGTCAAAAAAACACATCGAAAGCTTTAATCTTTGTTTCGGAGTAGATTGAGAAAATCGATCTAGGTATTGATTGAATTTTGGGTTTACTTATTTGATTGGAGAGATTGAGAAACATGGATCGTGTGATTGGTGGTAAGTTTAAGCTTGGACGAAAGCTTGGAAGTGGATCATTTGGTGAAATCTTTCTAGGTATTGGAATTGATATTTTTTTCTGGGTTTTTGTTTATGTCATTACTTTGTTCTAATTTCTAACTTTGTTTTGTTTCAGGAGTGAATGTACAAACTGGCGAAGAAGTTGCTGTTAAGCTCGTAAGTGGTTGCTTAGTGAAGCTGGTTTTGGTTTCTTCTTATTTATCTGTTTAGCTCTAGAACGTGTGATTCTTTGATTTGAGATTTCTCTTTTAAGTTCTTATTGGTTCAACACTCCGGGATTCTCATTTTCGCGTTTTACTTATCGTTTGATTACTTACTAGCCATATAGTTGTCGTACTTTATCATTGTATATTGATATTTGCTTCTTTACGCAGGAACCTCTTCGAGCTAGGCATCCTCAGCTTCATTACGAGTCAAAGCTTTATATGCTTCTCCAAGGAGGAAGTAGGTTTTGGATTTATTGTATTGATTTGAATCCACAATCTTGTTTCGTTATATTCATCTGTATGTCTTTGCTTTCTTGAAGCTGGTATACCTCACCTCAAATGGTTTGGGGTTGAGGGTGAATACAACTGTATGGTGATCGACCTTTTGGGTCCTAGTATGGAGGAGTTTTTCAACTATTGCAGTCGATCCTTTTCTCTGAAGACAGTTCTAATGCTCGCAGATCAGATGGTATGTATTTTTCCTTTCTTCTGCTTATGCGGTTTGGTTACATGTGCTCACACTTCGGTTTCAATTTTGATTCTGCCAGTTAAATAGAGTTGAGTATATGCATGTACGAGGCTTTCTTCATCGTGATATTAAGCCAGATAACTTTTTGATGGGTCTTGGACGCAAAGCAAACCAGGTCAGTTTTCAAGTTCTCTAAGAATGTGCTCTTTCGCCACTACCTCCTAAGACTATTGTTTGAAAGCTTTTGCAATTTTCATAAGAAGGATACATTTGTTTATTTTCTCGTTATTCATCTTCATTTCTACCTTTTGCAGGTTTACATCATTGACTATGGGCTTGCGAAAAAGTATAGAGATCTTCAAACACACAAGCATATTCCCTACAGGTACATACTTTTTCTCGACATGTAGGGGGAATTTGGCTCATGTTTAACTCACACCTTGCACATCTTGCATTGCGATAGTATTTTTTTAATTGTTCAATATTTTCCATCATGGAATCTTTGTACCCAAAAGAATTTGCGACTGCCAAACTTAAATTTCTTTCTTAAATGACTCAATTTGTTAATCGAGAATGATACTTTTCAGGGAAAACAAGAATCTTACAGGAACAGCACGATATGCAAGTGTTAACACCCATCTTGGTATTGGTGAGTTTTTTTTGTTTTTCCTGCTTCTCAGTTCTCAATCTTTCCTTTATCCATCCTGTTATATGCACTTGAGAGACTTGTCACTTAGATCAGTTCTTAATTTGTATTCTAATATAACAACTTTTATTCTAGAACAAAGTAGGAGGGATGATCTGGAGTCTCTTGGCTATGTGCTTATGTATTTTCTTCGAGGAAGGTAAATTGATAATCTCTCTATTTATTTTCTTTCCTTTTCACTGATTTTGTATAATAGTTGTCCCTGATACTTAATATATGGTCCAGCCTTCCGTGGCAAGGCCTTCGTGCAGGAACCAAAAAGCAGAAGTATGACAAAATCAGTGAAAAGAAAAGACTTACACCAGTGGAGGTATTGATTTGTGTGGTTTTGCAATATTTTGATAACAAAGTTTTTCAGTTGAAGTCCTTAAGAGATATCCTTATGCTTACCTTAAAATCTCCTTCTGCAGCTCCTCTGTAAAAACTTTCCGCCCGAGTTCACATCATACTTCTTGTATGTTCGTTCATTAAGGTTTGACGACAAACCAGATTATTCATACCTAAAGAGGCTTTTCAGAGAACTATTTATCCGAGAAGGTTAGAAAATTGCTGACTACTTATTCTACTGTGCTCATGTTTGAAGTCTTTTTTTTTTTTTAAATCAAGAACTGCTTTGATTCTGATTCTAATTGTGCAGGTTATCAATTTGACTACGTATTTGATTGGACAATATTAAGGTATCCGCAGTTCGGTTCCAGTTCCAGTTCCAACTCTAAACCAAGAGTAAGTTCTATTCTGAATCTCTGATATTATATGTGTGCAAATCTGTTATCATTCAAAATTGAGTTTTATCTTTCTCACGCTTGTTGTCCGTTCTGTAGCCAAGCCTAAGACCAGCTCTGAATATTCCAGTACCATCTGCCGAGAAAGTGGAAAAGCCTTCAAGTAAGCCACAGATTTCAAAACCTTCTCCTACTTAAAACTTTTGTTAACTTACAAATTTGGATTAATTTTTGGTCCCGCCTTTGCCAACTTGGTTTTGTGCTCTATTGTTAATTAATGATTCAATTTTGGGTTCTGGTCAAGTATTACTGCAGACCAGACCAAGTCACCCAGCTTTAAAAGTTTGACCTCTAACTTAAGAAGTGGTTGTTATATATAACTCAGATATTAACAAAGTGTACTTGATAAATATACAGCTGGGCAAGAGACTCGCGATAGATTCTCAGGTGTCTTTGAGGCATACACTAGAAGAACTGGCTCAGGAACTGGTGTTCAAGCTGATCGGTCTAGTAGACCAAGAACCTCAGAGAATGTTCTTGCATCCAGGGACACGGTCAGTCATTAAATACCTACTTTAAAATTCAATCTTTATTTCAGATATTGTCCTACTTTATATTATATGGTATCGGAAGATCTTAAACCGAAGCTGTCCTAGTGGACTATGGCTTGACACAAATGAACCCTCATGTTATTGTTGAATCAGGCAAACCAGGAGAGACCAATCATATTATCTAGGAACCTGAGTTCAACAAGAAAAGCACTTGCTGGGTCGAGTGTTCGAGCCACTTCCTCTGCTGATTTTGCGGAGAATCGCTCAAGCAGACTTGTTCCAAACAACGGTCGGTCCTCTACAACTCAGAGGACCCAGTTTGCTCCATCGTCATCCTCATTCGCCACAAAGAATGCACCAATGAGAACAGCGCGCGACATTACGCTCCAGAGCCTCGAGCTCCTCAGCATCGGGAACGGGAAGAGGAAGTGATCGGCTGATTTCGCCGCCCTCCAAGTTCAACCGTTGGATGATTTTTATCTAATGTTTGTTTGAGAACTTGTTAAGAAAGAAATAAACATGATATGATCAAAAAGATATGTGATAAATATATGGCTTTTTAACTTCGTAATCTCACACTGTTATTGTATTTATGTTAAATTTATATTAATCTCTTTTACACTAATAATTTGTTTTCACGAAGGTTTTTATTACAAAACATCACCTGAAAAATGCTAAATTTATATATTATGCTAGGTCAGCAACGGAACTCTCATTCAAGACATTGAAGTGATAACTGATAAATCAATGGTTCAATCACAGTCAAGATTATTATGTTCGTTTGTCGGTCGTAATGACTACAATTTGTATCTGAATGTTTCCTTTGGCATCCGTCAACCCTTTATTTGGTCAGAAATCAATTAGCACTCTTCCATACTAAAACAGTCAATGAAACTTCTTAATCCGCGAGGAAAAAAAAAACTAATTCACGGCCATCCAATTACATAATACCATGAGTCCCTAATATCATTGTTATTTATTTGATAGAAAGCTATATCAAAGCTAAGTTCCCATTGTTACATAGTTAATTTCTTATTTCATATGTTTCACAAAACATTGTCCTTTAAAGTTATTATTTTCCATTAAAAAATGCTGTTTTATATTTCTCAATATGACAATTTTTTAGTCAAAATTCTTATTTATCCTCACATAAAATGTTTACATTTCTAATGTGACTTTGAAAATCAAAACCCTAATTTATTCATCCCGCCGTCACTTTTTTTTTTGTTTTGGAAAATGTTGTTTTAGAGTTCTAACATGACTTTTAAAATTAAAATATCAGTTTAATCTTTACTCAAAATTAATTATCTTCTGAATATAAGTTGTTATTATTATCCATGTAATAATATCCTTATAACCAGAGGTATAATTGTATGGCTAAACATACTTTTAATCTGAATGATATATATGATAAAAAGACATCATTTGTGAAACGAGGATTATATGTATGAAGAGCCAAATATACAGTCCACTCATAGTCACATGTACTCATTATATTGAATACATTTCTATCTTTCTCTTTGATTCATGGTATAATTCATAATGTTTATATCTTTTTCTATTTTACTAACTAGTATATATAAAAAAATATTTATTTAGATATCCATTTTGTTATCACTTATCCAATTAACCTTCTAGACACTAATGAAATCAATTGTAGAATTCACGTAAAAAGAATGTGAACGCAAATGTGATTGGGATAAAAGAAAAAAAAGAGTCAGCTTTTCATGTGTACACTTTTGACATTATTTTATGTCTAAATAGTAAGAAAACTGTAGAAATAAATCTTTGTCCATGGAAAATAATCAGCTGTACACAGTACATTTTACCATATTAATATAAAGAATTCTATTTATTATAGACTTATATACTTGCTAATTGATTTTGAATAACATTTTTCATGATTTTATCACTATTTGTATATGGATTTGTTTTCTATACTAATTTCATGAAATGATTATCTTTGTCTCCATATAAAGAGGACTCTTTATGTTCAACAACTACAATTTTGGATTGTAAACATCATAGAAGGAAAAATCCTTCTGGCAGACCAGAAACAAAGTATTCCTTTGGTTTAATATCTAATTACAACTAATTACAGTTTTACCAAATAAAAAATAAAATACAGTGTAGCAAAAAATATATTACCTTAAAATTTAAAAATAAAAAAGTTGTATTTCAAAATTCCCAAAAGTGTAGAATTGGTAATCAACCTCCCATGAACATCCTTCCCAAAATGCAAACATTCATAATTCTTCAAAAAATTAATTTAGCATTAAATCATTTTTTACCCTTTTTAATTTCCATTTACAATGTTTGACTTCTTTACATATCTATATATAAAAAAAGATTTTCCTAAACTGAAAAGAAATTTACAAAAAAGACATGAAATGAATTCATGCATAGAGACACTTGGTAACAATCCACGTCATTATCATTATCAAATAAAGAGAATTAAATTTGGAAACGCATTTCCCAAATAAAGTTAACATAATCTCTGGTATGCCACACATAAACATTTGCATATAAATACATGAATAGAGGAGTCTTCACTTCACCATCTCATCTCTACCTCTAAATCTCAATCTTCTTACATTTTCACTACAAAATGATGGGTGAATTTGGTATGAACAAAGATCTGTTTCCTTTTTCGAGACCTCAAGAATGTTCGGTTTGTAAGCGAATCTTCTCAACGCCACAAGAACTCATCTCACACTACGAGTTCTTTCACTCCAAAAACCGCGGTTTTACCACCTTTCCATCCCCAGGTTTGCCGGTGACCGGGCTACCAACCACCCTCCGCCCCTACCCGAACCAAAACCGGAGTCTGAGTCCTGTTTTCCAGCCGAGGAATCAGTTTGATGTGAACTACTACCGTAGGGGTTACTTAGATGAGCAAGGGAGGTTCCAAAGAGGACCCCCACCGCCCTCTAAATCTAATTTAATGTTTATGCAGAATAAGAAGCCGAGGCTCATGGAGTTTTTCCCGGGGACATCATCGGATGGTGGTCGTACGCTGCCGCTTCTTAGCCAGCTGGAGGAACAGAGAGTGGAGGAAATTGTGGTGGTCGACGGCCTAGACATCCCGGCTTCCATTGACTTGTCACTAAGGCTTTGACTCATTGACATCACTTTGCTTAGAGATCGACTAGAGTACTCTTGTGTCCGGTTAAATTAATAAAAACATGAAAATGTATTTCTCCATTGGAGAAAATTAGGGTTATGGTTTTGTTGTTGTTGTTGTTTTAAAGAACATTGTTGTTGTTGTATTCTACTCTTTGTTGTTGTTGGAATAATTAATATTTTATGCATTTTTATTTTATTTATAAGGTGTTCTTCATTATGCACAATTTTTTTTTATTGTATTATTATTATCAAATGAAGACCTAATGATACGGTTCAATTGAATTTACAATGCGCTAGCTGAAATAACAAATGTGTTGATCTATTGGCATAATAAAAGAACAAAACTTCTCTAATCTCAACTTTACTTGATCTCCGAATTGATTTCTTTATGTGAATCGCCAATGAATTTTCTGATAAATGAAATTCAAAAGAAGTTAATTAAAATTTTTGAAAAATAGGTGTTTGTGATAATGAAATTTAGCATTATATAACAACAACAACAACAACAACAAAAATTATTCTTTGATAATTCAACCGTTTATCAATGTCATTTCATATTTTAGTCATTTTTGGTGTCCAGAAAAGAAAAATCGTTTATAAAATATTATTTTTTAACAATTGAAAGAAATACAACTAAATATCGAATGAAATATTGATTTGCATAAACAAGTGAATACGGAAACAACGACTAACACATTAAATAAATTAGCTACTAATTGATAATAATCATTTGATTAAATAACGCCGCGAGTATTAAAAAAATTTTAATCATGAATTATTTTATTAAATAACACCGCGAGTATAAAAATCCTGCAAGTACTCAAATTTTATTAATCATGAATAATTTTATTAAATAACGCCGTAAGTATTAAAATTTTATTAATCATGAGTAGTTAATTATATCAAAAACATTGTGAGTATTAAAAATTTATTAATCATGACTAATTATAGTAAATAGCGCCGTGAGTACCAACATCATTTTGTTAAGTTATAATGAATCTATAAGATATTATTATTACATCTAACTTTGATTATTAATTGTATCATAAAATATCTTTTTCACTAATTTCATTAAAACCATTATATCATTTACTTTTCTAATTAATGTTTTTGACTTAATTGAGCCAACTCAACTATATAATACTACAAAGATCATTTGTAATAAATCTATCATATAATTGTTATATATTAATGATTTTTAATGCAGAATTCTAAAGGCAGATTTTGTTAGAACTTGGATTTCTGTAAACTAACAAAATAATATATCATTTATAGTTAATCCTAGTATATGCACCTCCTCATTTGTCAAACAACTAATTTTATTGTAAGGTTATTAACCAGAGAAAAATGTTTTTAGTTATAAAATTTCATTGTCATTATGATATTTGATTCTTTGAATTGATTCTTTGAACAAAGAACATGTATTTCAGTCAAAGGTAAATATACACTTTTAAGTCAATATCAAATAAATTTAGAATATACTACTAAATATGGAGCAGGTTTTTTTTAGGCAGTATTATAAATGTTATTTAAAAATTAAATTATGCATATACATAGATGTAAATAAGCTACGGTAATTCATCATATATATACTTTATTAAGCACAAAAGTTAAAAAAAAAAATCATGAATTGGTCAAATGGCGCCATATAGTATGTTCCAATCTTTTTTGAAAAAAAATATGTTCCAATCTTGTCATCTTATTGATAAAATCTTAACATCTTTAAAATCAGACTAATGTAACTGTCTATTTTTTACAATATTTCGGCCATATATATTTCTGATTATATTTGTATATACATGAAGTTAATATAATATATCATAATCTGATTCAAGGTTTCCAAGGATGATTTAAATGTTAAAACTAGGTTTTTTTTGTTTTTGGGTAGTGGTATTGTCTCCTTCCTTTCCAACCGGAAAATCCTCTCGTCGACTTGTTTTAAAAATTATTTTACCATGGAGGAATTAGTAAACTATATATAAGCAGTAAAAATGACAATCTTGAAAAAGTTTTTTGTTTTTTTTGGGGGGTAAATTAACGTATTCCTCTCCTTCTTCTTCTCAATCAAGAATTTGTCTGGAAGTAATCTCTCTTACCAATTCTTGTTTTTGTTTTTTTCAATTATTTTTCTGTTAAGAAAAAATGAAAATCAATTCAATCAAGGTTTGAATTTTATTATCTCTTTAGATTCTTTATCTGTATGAATCTGTTAAATTTTTCTTCAATGGAAGAAACTTTGCTTTGTTGTTTACCAAAAATAGTAACATTGATTTGTTAAGGCTTTGTTCTTATTGCTTGCTATGCAAGTTAGGGTTAGGAGCATTCAAAGAGCTTGAAGTTGTAACCGGAAACAATTCCTACCGAGATGTCGACGACCGTGAAAGGCTTTCTCAAAGGCCTTCGCTACATTTCTCAGGTTTTCGGTGAGTATCCATCAATTTACAGTGAACATTTTGACTATTCTTGGAACACAAGCTAGAATTTTTGTATAACACATTTCTAATTGCAGAAGAAAAGGATCAGAATATGCAGATCGGATTTCCAACCGATGTAAAGCATGTCGCCCATATCGGATCTGATGGTCCTGCAGCCCATGGACCGAGCTGGGTACGGTTCTCTACATTTATACATATATAATTTCAATTTCTTATCACTAGGTGATAGTCCGCACCATGCACGATTCAAAATGTTATTAATTAATATGTTTTCAGATACTAACTAACTTGTGGTTCGTTTGATAACATTTTTTATTACTTTTCTTATTCATATGTATGTAATTTTGAAACCTATAGATGGGTGACTTTAGACCTCAAGAACTTGAGAATGGTCAAGTTGTATCTCGAGGTGATGTGGATAACAATCAAATTGGAGAAGGAGTTGGATTACAAGAATTGTTGCCTCCTCCAGATCAGAAAGAGAAAGTGAAGCATAGGAAGTCGAGGCGTAGATCCGATAAAGTGTCACAAAACGGTTCTCCACCTCGACGAAACAGCAGTGTAACAGCATCGGACATGATACCAAGGCACCACTCGAGACGTCACAGCAGGAGTAGGCACAGGTCGATAGATTCATCGAATGATCCATCAATGAGGAGGAGGAATACTATCACCACGGTTACCGACTTTGAAAGTTCTTACGCTCTTTCGGATGGTTCTACTCATTCTAGAAAGCCACGTAATAGGAAGCTTAAAGGAACCGGAGGAGGAGAGGTATCTATAAAGAAGACCAGAGCAAAACCCGACAATTCTAGTGATCATTCAGTTGATTCATGTAATAAATATGTCAGTGACGTTGACTAAAACACATAATGCATATATGTGAAATGTCTCATCTTTCTTGACTGCTTTATAGAGAAGAAGGTATTGAACTGAGTAGGAAAACCAAAAGGTAATGTTTTGTACATTACGTACTCCCCAAAACAAATGATAAGAATTATGTATATTTTTTTAATTTTAATGATCTACATATTCTATTTCTTACGAAAATCAGGACCGAAATTAAAAAGTAATTATTCTGATGTTGTAAACGTGAAATTATGTAATTATATATTTTTCATGTTGTCAATCCATATATTGTCATGTTCTAAAGTTACTAGAATATTCGGTGAAGGAAATATTCAACGACTACATAATCTGAGTTGGAACATTTGCTACACAATGTTTTTTATCATATTGTCAAAAAATAATTGTAATGTACAAGATGTTGACCGGCCAAACAAAAAATTGTAATGTACAAGGTTGTCCAACAAATTTTTAAATATAAGAATTGACCACATAAACATTTTTTTTTCTACAAATCACAAAACTATATATAAAAAAAAACCAATGAATATTTTTGGTTTTAGAATTTTCTTTTAACCTTAATCACGAACTCATATAATACAACAATCGACACTTTCTGTCTTTTTTTTTTTTTTTTCAAACTCAAATTCACATTTCTTTTCTTGTATTATCTTCGTTTACCTAATTGAAACGATTTCTTTAAAAACTGATTAGCAACACGATCGTCTCTATAACAAAGAACTCTCAATATCGTGTTTGGATCCGACCTGTTCCATCTTCCAGTCGTTGGAGGCATAGGGAGCTTTTGTCCGGCTCCAACAATTCCCATTCCGGTTGACTCACAAGTCACAATGCTAAAATCTTCCATAAGTTGTTCCGTAGGTTGTCCCATAAGCTGAATCACTCCCTCTACGTTCTCCGCCTCTCGCTCCACTACTTCCTCCGGTATCAACCCTTCACCACAAGTGCAATAAACTTTCTTTAAACTCTTGAAATCTTCCTCGATTAGATCGTGATCCGTTCGAGAGAAGACTCGGGAATGTCCTCCCGCGAGTAGAATCGTTAGAATCACTTCGAATGAAGCCTTCATGACTTCTCTCATCGCTAGTGCTTGCGCTTTGTCAGCGAGGATCGCTGTCATTAACGTTAAGTTCTGTTTCAAGATCCGCAAAGCGGGTTTGATTCTTGCGCTAGCCACGTCTCCGACGTAGAGGCTTTCGTAGAACACTGAGTATGAATCGAGGAAGATTAACCGGTAAGCTGCGACTTCGGAGACATGTTGGCAGGCGGATTCGATTCCAGCTTGCGTGAAGTCGAAGTAAGAGGAGGAGTTGGTCCTTTCGCGGTGACGTTTCCGCGTTGCGGGGAGGACACGCGGGTTTAGGGAGAGGGATTTGTTAAGGGAATGAAGTTGAGTGCTTAGGTAATGTAGAGTGTTGAGACGAATGTAGAGACGTTGAGTCCCACGGCTCGTGGAAGGACGCAAATGGTGACCGTCCGAGGCACCTGAGGCGATGCTGCCGGGGTTGTTAAGATCCTCACCGGAGGGTGCACACGGCGTGGCTTTCTTCCAAAGCTTTACAAACTTGGAGTCTCGGTTACATCTTGTAAGAGGAGGAAGTGTAGGAATGTAATTCTGTTTTGAACCTGACAAAACCAAAACAGAGTCATTTAACGGTTATATTAAAATGACGGATGTACCCTTCTATATTTTTTGAGCCTTTCACTCACCACAAGATGCAACAAAAGTGGTGTATTCTTGGAAGAGTTGTTCTAATCCTTCAGCGAGATCATGAACTAAATCTTCTGTAATCCCAATGGGGATCTCAAAGAACTCGTCGATTGCATCATTTGCTAGCTTAATCAACTCTCCAGCAGATTGTGCATAAGGTTCTGATTTTGATTTCGGATTCCAAGTCTAAAGAAGAAAAAAAAAAAAAAAGATGATTTAAACATATGAACCAGTTTGTATTCTTGAACCACAAGTAAAGCTTAGCTAAACTTACTTCAGCTTCCTTTGCTCTACTTAAGCATTCTTGAACTGTTTTCAACTTCTCCTCTATCCATTGCTTTAGAAGACGTAATATAATCGATTCGACTTCATAGGGAACCATTTCTCTAACAAGCCCTTTGCCTCCATCTTCACAATCCTCTGAATCTTCAGCCACCATTTGTACAAGAACCTTCTCGAGCTTCCCGGCCGTTAGTAGAACTTCCACTGTTTCTTTTGTGATACTCGACCGGCCAGCTAAGTACTGCATCAAGATCGCACCATAGCATTGGTGAAGCGAAACAGAGGCGACACCAGCTGCAAATGAGTGCCATCTCTTAAGTATCGGACTAAAACATTCGCGCTCACGCAAAGCTAGCTCCTCTGTTTCCTTAGCTAGCTGAAGTAGCATCTTCGCCGCTTCTTCTCCTTCCTCTGACTGTGCGATTTTTGCCTTCATATTCTCTATCACCTGACACATTTGGAAACAAAAACTCTCATAAACTTAGAAAACATAAAACCACATTGATGTTCTTATATAGTCAAATACATTACCTTTGAGAAGGCGCTTTTAATTGAGGCTCGAATATAGTAATCAACGCGGTCCCCTGAAGAATCCACCAACTTAACATCACCTTTCTCTTGGCTACTCCCTTGAGAGATTGTCACATCTTCTCCCAAAATCTTAGACGAAGACAAAGCCAATGGCAAAAGACTCTCGATCAATCCAACATTTCCTCGTTGGAAATAATCGTGATAGCTCAACAATCTTTTCTCGGTCCATCCTTGCATAGAGGCCAACGTAGAGGTCAAAAGCTTCACATATAAGGCCTCGCGATCAGACTTCTTAGCGTCATTAGCAACCTCAGCTAACATAGCGTGAGAGGCACCAAGCAAATCTGGTTCCATCTGAGAAGTCACAATGTATTGATGAAACAAAACCCAAGTGAAACACAGGTTATGCATCGCCCGTGTAATCCCGAGCATCGACCATGTCTTCTTCATCAGCTCCAAAAGCTCATCAATCTCATCAAGAACCAAACTCTCATCACGTATGTCGAAAATTGATTGCAAAAGAGATACATATAGATGGATGTTAAGAGGATATCCGTCGGCCCAATGGCATACATCGGTCGTGGTTGGATTGGTGTTGCGACAGGCTAAGGAGACCACAACGTTACAA
>OVAF01001600.1:0-18121 GCA_900406245.1 Odontarrhena argentea | reverse complement strand
GAGGACTTAGTGACACCAACAATCGAATGGGTCGGCCATTGCGCGTTCAACTTGTGTTTTTAAATAAATTTTAGTTTTCTAATCCAAATATCAAACCGTTTTGTATATGCATTTTCAATTCCTTATGTGACCAAGGTTGTATAACTAACTCAGAAGCCCTGATCCTGTACTTCTAAAGTTTACATGGGTTAGATAACCCTGAAATTTTGAATTAAAACTTCATTTTGTTCTAGTGTTAGTGTCGTCACTGTATCATCATCTCGATTCAAATCCAGCTTAATAAATGTTATTGTTAAATTGTTAATAATAATAAAAAAAAAAACTACATTTTGTTTTGAAGAAAAATAATTTATAAATACCAACAATCATTAAATTTTTTTATTTTTGTCGTCACAAGAATCACTAATTCCATTGGCAATTTCTTATAAATAAAATTTCAAAGTCATATAATTAAGTGGCATTTAGGAGAAGATCATATAATATATTCTGATTTTTAATCTGAAAGAATATATATATAGAGCTGCATAAGTTTATTAGTCATCAAACAAAGAGAAGACAATACGATTTATTTTCTGCTATTTTTGTATAATTTTTGTTTTCTATAAAATCAAATAATTTCAGAGTATCTCATTATTGATTCCACATTTACAGAACCATAAAACCTATAATGATACAGTAAAATATGTGAATTTGGTTTAGCTAAACGTAAAATAAACTTTAGCCATTCTAGATTGAATTTAATCAAATTGTAATTTTTGTTTTCCTTGGTCAGATCAAATTGTAACATATATATATATTTGTTATTTTGCATTTTTACTAGACAATGAGTCAATGACACATCATCAACACTAACATGAACAATTAAATTATGTCATATTCGATCAGCTTATAATTGGCTATAAAACAGAATAAAATCATTTGCGAAAAAAAAGAGAAGAAAATCAGATAAATATAGCTCGTGAGAATAAAATCATCGTCGTTTATAATATTATATGGATGTTATGTAGACCCAATCTTCCGCCATGTGTTTTGCATGCTTCCCGACAACATACCATATCAAAAGTAACAAAAAATAAAAATGACACGAGTCAATTACAAGTTTACAACCGAGATCGATACTCTTAGAAATCTTTTTACCCAATTAAAATACCGTTTACTTTTTCTTTTTTCTTTTTTGTAACGATAATCTTATAAATTTGTTAACACCAAAAGATAAATTCGGGAATCAGTAAAAAGATTCTCAAAATGACGACAGATGAGGGAGGAAAAACAAAAGGAGATTGCCTTTCTAGATTTTTTAAGTATTTGACGAAAACAAGTGTGAAAAAGTAAAAAGAAAACTTTTGAGATTTTAAAAAGGAAATATAAATGGATGTATAATGTAAAGGAAAGACGCAAAAGGTAGAGGACCTTTTAAAACAAGCTACTCCAAAAACGGCCGCGTATTAAAGAGCTTATAAATATCCAAGTCGAATTAGCGCCGAAAAGGTAACAAAAAGAAGAAAAAAAAAACTAATTTTTAGCTTNGACCTTTTAAAACAAGCTACTCCAAAAAACGGCCGCGTATTAAAGAGCTTATAAATATCCAAGTCGAATTAGCGCCGAAAAGGTAACAAAAAGAAGAAAAAAAAACTAATTTTTAGTTTTTTTTTTTAAGCTATCTTCTGCTCTTCCTCCGAACTGGTCACAACCTCGACGGCTCCACTCTATTGTCTTCCTTGAATCGTCTTCTTCGCTCTCGCTCTCTGCTCATTTCGTCTGTTCGGCTTTTTCTTCTCTGTATTGTCCACTTCGAAATCAGGGTCAAACCGGTTCCCAGCTTTTCTTCCGGTTCGGAATTTCATATTTGTCTGGACTAATGGGATCGGCGCCTCGGGTTGAACCGAGGCCCGGACCGATGGATTTGCCCGTTCTTCAGAAATTCAAACTCTACGAGACTCCCTCGGTATGAATTTCATTTCTCTTATTACTGTTTTATTAGTGTTGATTTTGTATCAATGTCAATATGTAATTTACCTATAATTTCCTTGACATTGATTTTTTTCGGTTCCAATAGCATAATTACCAGATTAATTTCCGGTTGGGACTCAGAACTCTCGGTTTATGCATTTGTTTTGGTGGTTTCGATACGGTTGTGGTGTAGGGAATGAGCCTGTCTTTCGCTTAACCTAATGTAATGTAGAGTTTTTGGTTCTAAGTTTTGTATTATTTACAAATTGTTGGTTCATGAATTTTAGCAGATTTTCTGAATATGACTACATTTTGGTTTGAATTTTGTGAATATATTTGTTGTTGTGCAGAACT
The DNA here is from genome assembly GCA_900406245.1 of Odontarrhena argentea. Taxonomy (NCBI): domain Eukaryota; kingdom Viridiplantae; phylum Streptophyta; class Magnoliopsida; order Brassicales; family Brassicaceae; genus Odontarrhena; species Odontarrhena argentea. The sequence continues at coordinate 15,817 of OVAF01001600.1, read as the reverse complement.
GGTATTTGATTGGGAGGGACGAGAAAAAAACCTTTAGGAGGATCCTAAAGATTGATCGAACGGATCAAAATGAGCTAAATTTGTTTGAAGATCATACAAGATATACAAATGAACAAATGGGTAAACTTAAGAGATGCTTAAGGTTAGGGAACAGGCTTGCTGGTGGGTTTAAACCACACATAACTTGCTTTGGAATCATCGGTACGTCTCTTTACGACCACTTTTGTCCCCAAGCATTCTACTTCAATTTGTATCGTTTTTGAACTTTTGGAGCAATGTTGATTTCTTGGGGTGCAGGATTTGTGAGGTTCTTGGGGCCCTTTTACATGCTGGTGATAACAAAAAGAAAGATAATGGGAGAGATCTGCGGCCATACTATTTATGGTATAGCAGAGACTAAAATGATCCCAATTCCACACCGTTACTATCAGACGACAGTGGCTGATTCTGCAGACGAGCAAAGGTATTAAGTCGGATGATTCTTGTGACGATTATATTATCTATATGAAGACTCCCTTGTACAAAATTTCGCAGAAGCAGAACTGATATCCAACATGTTTTCCACATTTATTTTAGGTACAAGGACCTCCTAAACATGGTGGATCTTAGCAAAAACTTCTACTTCAGCTACACCTATCACCTCATGTACCACCTCCAAAAGAACGTACTCAACACCGAGAGAGGAGAAATGCACGACAACAAGATGTTTGTGTGGAATTCCCATTTAACACGCGGGATCAGAGGTATCCTGAAGAATACCACATGGACAGTAGCATTGATATACGGATTCTTCCAACAGGTATCAGTCAAAAGCATGCCTATAGGAATGGTTTAGATTAGAATTTTTCTAAACCTTTGCTAGAGCATAAGAGGACCTAATTTCTACTAATGCTTTGCTATATCCAGATTAAATGTTCAGTATCTGGTGAAGAATTTGTATTGACAGTTATTGCTCGGCGTTCACGGCATTATGCTGGTACAAGGTACATCTTCATCTTGAAAGCATTACTTGCTATTATCTTCTTCCTTTTTCCCTGTTTCTGCCACAAGCTAGCCCTCTTTTTTTTTTTTTTTTTTTTTTTTTTTGGTCTAAACCACAAGCTAGCCCTCTATATTATATATTAATGTATTATTGGACTTACGCAATCCAATATTTTAAGCACCCCTCTCGACAATAGGAGCTAGTCTTGATATGCCTTTGATCTTAACTACCAAATTCCTTACATCCTCTCTGTAATGTGCAGATATCTGAGGCGTGGTGTAAATGATGTAGGCAGAGTAGCCAATGACGTTGAGATAGAGCAGATTGTATCCAAAGAGGTTCCAGAGGGTCAGAAAATACCGATAACATCAGTTGTGCAGGTTAGAGGCTCCATACCCCTATATTGGTCACAAGAGACATCTCTGTTCACACCACAGCCTGAGTTCATATGTAAGCACCATGTACATTGGCAAAAAAGAATCCTTAATTTTTTTTTATGGTAACGCTTCTATTTTTTCGTCTTACTTTTGAGCACAGTAAACAAGAAGGACCCGGATTATGAGGCTACTAAACACCACTTTGATAATCTGAGAAAGAGGTATGGGAAGCAGATAATAATTCTGAATCTCCTAAAGGTAGGCGTCATTTTCTAGGATAACTTAAATTTTATACAATTCTTCTGGCCCCTTCTTGGATAATTGGAAGATTGAGTGTATCTTTGCTATTTTGTGGTACAAGGCAGGAGATAAAAAGCATCGAGAAACCATCTTATGGGCAGAGTATGTAAAGGCAATCAAAGTTATCAACAAAAGCGTGGGGAGGGACTACAGTTTGACGCCATTCAATTTTGATTTAAGCAAAGAGTACAAAAGGTATTGCACTTACGCATTCGTATTGTATATATAATCTGGTGGGTTCGACTTGCAACATTCCAAAAATATTTCCCTTTGTTCCTTCGATTTTCCAGTAAAGGAGCTCCTGATGCATTTGACAACTTGTGTCTCTTTGCAAGACAANTTTGACGCCATTCAATTTTGATTTAAGCAAAGAGTACAAAAGGTATTGCACTTACGCACTCGTATTGTATATATAATCTGGTGGGTTTGACTTGCAATATCTCTTACATTCTAAAAATATTTCCCTTTGTTCCTTCGATTTTCCAGTAAAGGAGCTCCTGATGCATTTGACAACTTGTGTCTCTTTGCAAGACAGGCATTGAAGCTAAATAACTTGTTTTTCTGTAAAGCTCCTCCAGGTGTAGGAGGTGAAGACGTCCTCAATGATTCTTCTTCCAAGTAAGTTTGGTGTGTTAATGTGCCTTAGAATGGCTGTTCTAGTTTTTCTGCGTGTCTCTTACTTGCATAATTTTATTTGTATTTTACATTTTTGTCGGTAAGTCTTAATATTAATGTTGGCATGCTCCAGAAAACCTCTTTCACCTCAAGATAAAGAGGCAAATAGTCCAGAAAAAGAAGCTTTGAAGGCGGATATATTTATTACTCAAAATGGCGTCATGAGAACAAACTGTATAGACTGCTTGGATCGTACTAATTTTTCTCAGTATGCCCATGGATTGGTAGCTCTTGAGCATCAGCTTCGTACACTGGATATATCAGGACCTCCTGTTGTTGATATTGGAAATCCTTTGGCACTAATACTAATGGAAACTTACCTAAACATGGGCAATATAATTTCGCTACAGTATAGTGGCTCGGGAGCGCACACCAAGGTGAGTTAATATCCGACACACTATCCTACTAGGATTTCGGGATATGATAGTATCAACTTGAGAGAGTTTATGGTTTTCCAGATGTTCAATGCTCTGGGAGGTAATTGGAACATGGCGTCAAAGCCCCATGAATTCATCATAGGTATGAGACGTCATTACAATAACACTTATCAAGACCCGCAAAAGCAGAACGCCATAAATTTGTAAGCATTCGCTTTATGAACTTTATTTCTTGGTGTTCGTTTAGTCTAAAGATTTTTTCTCTCGACAGGTTCTTAGGGCACTTTATGCCTCAATTGGGGATGGCAGCAATATGGGAGTTAGATGGGGACCAAAAAACCATTCCAAGAAATAGTTCTAACTTAGATATTGATCATATGAGGTACCTAACAAGAATTTTGTCTTAATAAGTTGACATAAAACAGCAGAATATTGATGCATTTTCCAATACATGAAATGAACGGCAGGCCACCAATTAGGAGATCCTACTCCGATAACATTCCTGTGGACGTTGAGTTGAATCTGAATGAGCCGGCACACGAAGATACTCAAGCTCCACCTGAAGGAGGCTTAAGGGGGATCTCAGAAACAAATTTAGGTTTCGCATTCTACGAAACTGAACCAGCTCCCCTAAGGTATGAATCAGAGTCTCTTTAACTTGTTGCAAGAATTTCACTGATTCTTCATCCTATTTTATCACATCTTCAGTTCTGAAGATCATCTGAGAGGAACAGAACCAAACCAGATTGTTCAAGGGAGTAGCTCTTCTTCCACGCCCGCTGATGTACCTGGTTATGCACACTCATATAATACTAAATTTGTTAAAGTAGAAGACATGCTTAACCATAAAAGGTAAATGTATCCATCCTTTTTACATCTTTGCCGGATAGCGTTCTGATACAATAGACCTCATCACTAGCACTCTTTAACAAGAACAGACGTTTTGCATTTTATAATATTCAATCTAAGCCTGGTAAGTAATGTTTGTGGCAGCTCAAGGTCAGTGTTCGCGGCCATCTATGAATCATTCACTTCTATGACTAATTCGGACGCCAGTTTCACTGTAATTTTTCTCATCGCTATGTAATTCTTAGAGCATCATTAGTCATGATCCCCATTAGGGGATCATTTGACTAAACTAATATTATTTATATTAATAAAATAATGTAATGATTCTATGATGGTCTTAATTGTGAGATCTTTCGCAAACAAAAGACACTGACTCAACTCAATGTTCTCCATCTTTTTTACAGGGTGGTCCAGGAGCAAGTAGTAAACGACTTTTAGAACATGTTTTCTCAGATGATTTCCGTAAATGGATTCATTCCGACACAACATGGCATCCACGGCAGGATGATGAACAGTGACAATAACAAGAAGTATAAAGTAACAGCAACATGATGTATATGATCCGACTCAGCTTTGTAAAAGTTACTCCTGGTTCTCTTATTTTTTTCTAAATTGATTTGATTTCTCTCTGTTGTTTCCATCCCCCACAAAAAGTTTGATGTTGTTTGTTTTTGTTCCTTTTTTTTTGGTATATAGAGGGTTTGGTTTGTTTGTTTTTGCCCCACGTAATTTGTATTGNATAAAGTAACAGCAACATGATGTATATGATCCGACTCAGCTTTGTAAAAGTTACTCCTCGTTCTCTTATTTTTTTCTAAATTGATTTGATTTCTCTCTGTTGTTTCCATCCCCCACAAAAAGTTTGATGTTGTTTGTTTTTGTTCCTTTTTTTTGGTATATAGAGGGTTTGGTTTGTTTGTTTTTGCCCCACGTAATTTGTATTGAAAAAAAAAAAGAATATTGCATGATTATTGGAAGTTGGAACACACCGTGCCACGAAATTGTATTGGAAAAAATTACCAAAAAATAACATATCACATGAGAAAGGCTTTGGGATCTCTGCTGGTTAGCATATGTCTCTCAAGTCTTAACATTTTCCACTACCAGTAAACTTCCTATAACATTTTACTTGATAACCAATTGTAGAGGTTTCTTTGGGTTCAATTTTCATTAAGAGCAAATCTATTTCTGTATAATTAGTCGAAATTGTATAATGTTTTAGATTAACAGGAAAATTTATGAGTATGTTAATTACTAGACTTTTAGTACCTTATTTTTCATTTTAATCATGATTTGTTTTTCTTTGTTATTTTTGTAGGAAAAATTATTCTATAAAAATCAAATAATCGCAATGTATCCTGCCATTGGTTCCACATAANTTAAGAGCAAATCTATTTCTGTATAATTAGTCGAAATTGTATAATGTTTTAGATTAACTGGAAAATTTATGAGTATGTTAATTACTAGACTTTTAGTACCTTATTTTTCATTTTAATCATGATTTGTTTTTCTTGGTTATTTTTGTAGGAAAAATTATTCTATAAAAATCAAATAATCGCAATGTATCCTGCCATTGGTTCCACATAAACATAACCATAAGATCTACATAAACAGTTTAAGAATATTCTTCTTAAATAAATATTTTTGTGTCTTTTCCCTTGGTTCTAACATACTCAAATTACTCAGTATTTATCAATAGCATATAATATATTATGCAGTTTGAAATCCGACTAATAATGCATCAAATGATATTGACATAAACTATATTAGATTGTATAATTTATTCGATTAATAATGATTATAAAGAAAAATGAAGTCGTATTTCAACCCAAATGGAAATCATTTCAAATAAAAAATGTTTTGACATATATAGTTGGCAGCCTATAATCATTGGCAACTCGTATTATTTTATAACATTGGATGTTATGTGGGCCCAATCTCCCCTCCATGTGTTTTGCGTGTTTCCCTACGTCATTCCACGGTAAAAAATAAATCCAAGATCAATACCCTTTATAATCTTTTTNTGTCTTTTCCCTTGGTTCTAACATACTCAAATTACTCAGTATTTATCAATAGCATATATTATGCAGTTTGAAATCCGACTAATAATGCATCAAATGATATTAACATAAACTATATTAGATTGTATAATTTATTCGATTAATAATGATTATAAAGAAAAATGAAGTCGTATTTCAACGCAAATGGAAATCATTTCAAATAAAAAATGTTTTGACATATATATAGTTGGCATTGGCAGCCTATAATCATTGGCAACTCGTATTATTTTATAACATTGGATGTTATGTGGGCCCAATCTCCCCTCCATGTGTTTTGCGTGTTTCCCGACGTCATTCCACGCTAAAAAATAAATCCAAGATCAATACCCTTTATAATCTTTTCACCCTGTTAATATCCTGTTTTGTTTTTAAATTTGGTAAGAATCTTTTAATTTGTTAAACCATAAGATAACTTATTGATTTGCCTACCAAAAAATAAAAATAAATTATTGATTTGGTAAAAAATTCTCAAAATGACGGCATATGATGAGAAACAAAAGGAGATTGCCTTTCTAGATTTTTAAAATATTTCTAGATGGAGGTATAATAATGTAAAGGAAAGACGCAAAAGGTAGAGGACCTTTTAAAACAAGCTACTCCAAAAAACGGCCGCGTATTAAAGAGCTTATAAATATACAAGTCGAATTAGCGCCGAAAAGGTAACAAAAAAAACTAGAAATTAGTTTTTATTTTTTACCATTTTAATANGGACCTTTTAAAACAAGCTACTCCAAAAACGGCCGCGTATTAAAGAGCTTATAAATATACAAGTCGAATTAGCGCCGAAAAGGTAACAAAAAAAAACTAGAAATTAGTTTTTATTTTTTACCATTTTAATAACAACAGGTCTTCTTCTCCGACCTGGTCACATCCTCGACGGCTCCACTTCTTCTATCTTCTTCTTCTTCCTTCGATTCGTCTTCGTCTTCGCTTCTCTTCTTCGTGTTCTCATCTGATTTTGACATTTTTCTTAATCTAATCGATCTCGATTTCTAATCGCTCTCGCGCTCTCTGTTCACTTCGTATATCGAAATCGGGGTCAACCGGCTCCGAGCTTATTTCCCGGTTCGGAATTTCAAGTTTGTCTGGTCGGATGGGATCGGAGCCTCGGGTTGACCCGAGGCCCGGATTGATTGACTTGCCTGTTCTTCAGAAATTCAAACTCTACGTTACTCCTTCGGTATGATTTTTTTTTTTATCGTTCTTCTTCATTTCGGCACGATTATGGTTTTTGATTATGTGGATCTTAATGCTGTTGTTAGTATCTTCTTAATCAGTATTGATTTTGCATCAATGTGATCTTTTTTTTTTCCCCAACTGATTTAACCGACAATTGGGTTGATATGGATTTTGATTTATGAGGATAGTAAATTCATTTCCGGTTTGGATTCAAATTCTCGGTTTATGTATTTGTTTGGTGGTTTTGATATGGTTGAGGTGTAAGGAATGAGCTTGCCTTTAGCTTGACTTAATGAAATATAGAGTCTTTGGTTCCAGGTTTTGTAGAATTTCAAGAATGTTGGTTCATGAATTTTAGCGGATTTGCGCAACTACTACATTTTGGTTTGAAGTTTGTTAGTAAATATGTTGTTGTGCAGAATTGGTATTTGATTGGGAGAGACAAGAAGAAAACCTTTAGGAGGATTCTTAAGATTGACCGAACAGATCAAAACGAGTTAAATTTGTTTGAAGATCCTACTAGATACACAAATGAAGAAATCCGGGAACTTAAGAGATGGTTAAGGATAGGGAACAAGGATAATGGCGGGTTTAGACCACACATAACTTGCTATGGAATCATTGGTACGTCTCTTTACCCGAAGCGTTATCATTTCTCTCCTTTTTATTTTTTTTGGAGTCGATGTTGATTCTTGGGGTGCAGGGTTTATTAGATTCTTGGCACCCTTCTACATGTTGGTGATAACCAAAAGAAAGAAAATGGGAGAGATCTGTGGCCATACTATTTATGGTATAGCGGAGACTCAAATGATCCCGATTACAAATCGTTCCTATCAGACGAGAGTGGCCGATTCTGCAGACGAGCAAAGGTATTTATGAATCTTGTAATGGTTATGTTATCCGTATAATGACTCTCTTCTGTAAACTTTCGCAGAAGCAGAACATATATCCTATATTGTTTTTCTATCATAGGTACAAGAAGCTCCTAAGCATGGTGGATCTAAGCAAAAACTTCTACTTCAGCTACACATATCACCTCATGTACAACCTCCAAACAAACATACTCAACACCGAGAGAGGAGAATTGCACGACAACAAGATGTTTGTGTGGAATGCCCATTTAACACGAGGGATCAGAGGTACCCTGAAGAATACCACATGGACAGTAGCATTAATATACGGATTCTTCCAACAGGTATCAATCAAAAGCATGCCTATATGAATGGCTTAGATTGAAGACATTAATGTATATTGACCTTTTACTTTGTCCAGACTAAATGTTCAGTATCTGGTGAAGAATTTGTTTTGACTGTCATTGCTCGGCGTTCACGGCATTATGCTGGTACAAGGTACTTCTTCATCTCGAAAGCTTTACGTGCTATATCCTTTTTTTTTTTCTTTATTTGTCTTATGGCCTAACAGTAATGTATTATTGGGCTCCCGAAATCCAATATTTTAACAGACCCCTCAATAATAGCCTCTTGAAATGCCTTTTATCATAACTACAATGTTCCTTACCTCCTCCTTGGTAATGTGCAGATATTTGAGGCGTGGTGTAAATGATGTAGGCAGAGTAGCCAATGATGTTGAGACAGAGCAGATTGTTTGCAAAGAGGTTCCAGATGGTCAGAAAATCCCGATAACATCAGTTGTGCAGGTTCGAGGCTCCATACCCCTATATTGGTCACAGGAGACATCTCTGCTCAACCCGCAGCCAGAGATTATATGTAAGCACCATATGCATTGGCAGAAAAAGGATCCTTGGTTATTTCTTATCTTAACGCTTCTATTTTTTCGTCTTACTTTTTACCATAGTAAACAAGAAGGACCCGGATTATGTGGCTACTAAACACCATTTTGAAAATCTGAGAAAGAGGTACGGGAAGCGGATAATAATTCTGAACCTCCTAAAGGTAGGCTCTCTCATCTAGGATAACTTAAATTTTATACATTGCTCTAGCCTTTCTTGGATTATTGGAAGATTGAGTGTTTCTTTGTTATTATCAGGCTGGAGAGAAAAAGCATCGAGAAAGCATCTTACGGGCAGAGTATGCAAAGGCAATCCGATTTATTAACAGAAGCGTGAGGAGGGATTATCGCTTAAAGGCTATCCATTTTGATTTAAGCAAACACTACAGAAGGTATTTGCATTTATGCACTCATTAAGTATATATAGTTTGGTGAGTTGATTTGTTAAATCTCTTACATTCTATAACTATTTCCCTTTGTTCCTCGATTCTGCAGTGGAGCTGATGTTGCATTCAACCACTTATGTATCTTTGCAAGAAAAGCATTGGAGTTAAATGATTTATTTTTCTGTAAAGTGCCTTCAGGTGTAGGAGGTGAAGAAGTAATTAATGATTCATTTTTCGAGTAAGTTTGATATGCTATGTGTCATACAAATGAAGTCTTAGTATAACGATAGATGTAATTTTGATAACGGGTCTCTCTATTACATAATTTTTTTTTATATTGAACGCTTGTTGGCAAGTCCTAAGTAATGTTGTTGTCATGCTTCAGTAATCCTCTTTCGAGTCGAGATGAAGATACAAGTAATCTAGGAAAACAAGCTTTGGAGGCAGATGTATTTATGACTCAAAATGGGGTTTTGAGGACAAATTGTATAGACTGTTTGGATCGTACTAATTTTGCTCAGTATGCCCATGGATTGATAGCTCTCGCGCATCAGTTGCGCACACTAGGTATCAGAGGACCTCCCATTGTGGATCTTGAAAACCCTCTGGCATTAAAATTGATGGATGCTTACCAAGACATGGGTGATATCATTGCGCTACAGTATGGTGGCTCAGGAGCACACACCAAGGTGTGTTCATTTCCAGCATATTATGCTAGTAGGATTCAAATATATCTTGGAACTATCTGTATCAACTTTAGAGAGAGTTCATGGTTTACAGATGTTTGATGAGTTGAGAGGTAATTGGAATATGGCGTTGAAGCCACGTCAAATCTTTACAGCTGTGCGTCGTCACTACAATAATGCTGCTCAGGACCGCCAAAAGCAGAGTGCCATCAATTTGTAAGCATTCACTTTAGAAACTTTATATCTCTGTTCTTTTTTTTTTCTCTTCTAGTTTGATATGTGTTCGTTTAGTCTAAAGATCGTTTCCTTTTGATAGGTTCTTGGGGCATTTCCGACCTCAGTTAGGGAGGCCAGCTCTATGGGACTTAGATTCTGACCAGAACAACATGGCGAGAACTAGTTCTAACTTAGATATTGAACATATGAGGTGCCTATCTTGTTGAAAAATTGACTAAACCAGAATTTTGTCTGATTAAGTTGGCATATAACATCAGAAGATTAATGCAATATGCAGACCACTAATGAGGAGATCCTTCTCCGATAATATCCTCGTGGACGGTGAGTTAAATCTGGATGAGGAGCTCGGAGATCCTCAGCCTTCACAAGAAGGCTTAAACGGGGGGATCTCAGAAACCAATTTAGGTTTCGCATTTTATGAAACTGAACCAGCTTCCCTAAGGTATGAATCAGAGTCCCTTTTACCTTGTTTCAAGCATTCATTGGTAATCTTTTCTGATTCTTGATCCTATTTGATCACATCTTTAGCTTTCGCTCGGCTATGAGCTTTGAAGATCATTCGAAAGGAACAAGTTCAAACCAGATGGTTGAAGGCAGTAGCTCTTATTCTGATGCACGCAGGCCCAATGATATACCTGGTTATTCACACTCATATAGTACTAGGTTTACTCCAGCAGAAGAAATGTTTGAACGTGGCAGGTAATTATATCCATCCTGTTTACATCTTTGATAGATAGCATTCTGATATATTAGTTCTTACTAAACACTCTTTCGTCATAACATACACTTCGCATTATAAGATATTATTTCAAAGTAAACTTGATATGTGTATATATATTCTAAGCCTGGTAAAGTAATGTTTCTTGCAGCACAATGTCTTGGTCGTCAGATAACATCTTCACGGACATGGACGAATCAGTCACATCTAAAACAGACTCCAGTTTTTGCGTAATTTTTCTCATCACTATGCAATTCTTAATTGTAAGATCTTTCACAAACAAAGACACTGACTCAACTCCATGTTTTTTAAAGTTTGTTCCAGGATCAGGTGGTTCTGGTCAAATAGGAGATGTCGGTGAACAGCTGTTAGTACCTGGTTTCTCAGATGCTTTCACTCATTGGGTTTTCTCCGGAAGAGCATTGTAAAGGGTTTGGAGAAGAAACTGTGCCGTGCAAAGGAAGGTCCCACCGGTTACTTGGGAGGCATGGCAGGATTGAACAGTGACAATAACAGGAAGCACATAGTAACAGCAACATCTTGTATATGATCCGACTCAGCTTTGTAAAAGGTCCTTTTGTTTTCCTAAGCAGATTTGATTTCTTTAGTTCTTCTTTTTTCCAACACCCACCGAAAAAGTTTGATGTCGTTTGTTTTTGGTTTTTATGGTATATATATATATAGAGGGTTTATTGGGTTAGTTTGTTTTTCCCCACGTCTATAGTTTATAATAGCCCAATCGTTGAACCTCGGTAATTTGTGTGATTATTGAAAGGTGGAACACACCATGCCACATTGGGATCTCTGTTCTCAAAAGATAATAAAACCATAATCCAGAGGAGTATGATCAAGGTGTGATATCATGATTGAATTTAGAGAAATCTTGAAGTAGTAAATGGTTTTCTCTGTCTACTAACAATGTCTCTCAAGTCTCAAATCTCGAATCTCAACATTTAACACTGCCAATATTCATAATTCCTATCTTTCTACTCGATAACCAAGTAAAGGTTGCTTTAATATGGTATACGACTCAAAGTCAAAACTAAACTTGTTACCCTCTGGTTTGATTTTTATCAAGAAAATTTCCTTTTTTACATCATCAGTCGAATGAGTCATGCTTTAGGTCCATTAAATTTTTTAATAAATATCCGATTCGAGTATAGCTATATTCTCTTAGAAAACAAAAATTAGTTGGATGTTAATATTCGGATTAGGTTATATTAAAAATAAACATTCTACTTAATAATGAAGCATTGAATGGTTTCAATTGTGTTTAGTAAAGAGGTAATGTATAGAGGCAACACTTTTCGAGACCCTGGCAAAAATTATGCTTACTTTTTTTTTTGTGGTATGGACATGCATGATGTAAAAGGTTCGACATGAATTTGTAGGATTAGTGTATGTTAAAGTACAGACGAAGGAAAAGTCTAATAAATAAGTGTAACGCACTTTGAAGAACAACAACAACATTCCAACTGGCTTTATTTGCTATTTGCAACTAACTTATTTGTTACAGACTATTTTATTTCTTTCTTTTAATTAAACATTTTGATTTTGTTGGCTGGTTGGCTGGCAATTGTTCGCACACCAGTACCAAAAGCTGTCCCAACTTTTGAAGATAAACAGAAATAGTAAAATACAAGTACCAATTCTATTGGGTGAGGTTGGATTTATTAAAATCATACAAGTTCAGTCAAGTTGGTATGCTAGATATCACATTGTCTACGAGAACCAGGGTTGTGTCTATAATTCAGAATACACCAATCCAATATTTAATTCCAATGTCAAAATACTATATAACTGCATTTTAAAAAAAAAATGTTAAATTTATCTAAAAGAAAAAAATTGTTGTACTAAAAACGGTGTATATCTGATTTCAATTTTTTTATTTTTTATTTTGGAATTACTTGGAAGTTATAGATGTAATACGGTCTCTTCCCAAATATTTTCAAATCAGTGATTTATAAATTTTGCTTGGTATATACAAATGTATGTCTGAATTCCTTCTTCAGAAACCATTACATTGATTACTAATGCAAAACAGTATTACTTAGCTACAAGTTAACAGTACTGATTACTAATGCAAAACAGTTTTACTTATTAGCTAACGAACTTGCATGCCATGTTCGAGGATTATTTTATTCTTTGATTTCTCTTGGCCTAGTCTGGACCATTTATAAAAGTTTCCTAAACTTCCTTCAATCATTTAGCTTACCAGCTTCCACAATTTGTAGTTCGATAAAGACAGATGCTAAGGTTTACTTTCTTCCACCAAATAAAATGTCTTTTCTATGATTTTATTATTTCACGTTATTTAAGAATATATAAATGCTTAAAATAGTAATATATGGACCGCCTTGTTCATGAAAGGAAAACGATCTATCCATTATGATTTGATGTACATTTTCTGGCTAAGGGCGCGACTGGTTCAAACGCTGCGGGTGCAGATGCGGGTGCGGAAGTTTGCGAAAGCGGGCAACTGCGATTTTGAGCGTTATTAGGCGATATACACGACTGGTGCAGCGATTAAAAATTGGTGAATTTGCGGAATTATTATGACTGGTTGCCAACAGATCTAATAGCAGCTAGTATATATATTAATAAAACAAAAAAATATTTAAAATTGTAAAAGCACAAAAAAATTAAATCATCTTATTATAATAAATTTAGAAAATCAATAATTAAACATTATTAATATGGTTGATAAAAATAAAAACCATTATTAACACCATCAATTTTTTTTTTTTTTTTGATAATCTAACACATGTCAGTTTTTTAATTGGCAGTGAATATTCAATTATTATTATTTATTTCTTATGCTAAATAAATTCTAAAAATATGAAAATAAAAATTAAAAAAAAAATAACAAAATAAATTTAAAATTTGAAATTTAAAATTTAAAATTTTTAAAATAGGAAATTAAAAATAAAAATATAGAGAAATAAATATAAACAAAGAGAATAAATAAAATATTAAAAATAATAAATCATAACAAACAAAAATAATAAAACAAAAAAAGATATATGTTTGAAAAGAATATATATAGTAAATACCTATAATAATTAAAATACAAAAAACATATAAATTGAGTTCATATAAAAAAACAAACATATAAATTATTTTTTCAGTTACAAAATAATAAAATAATAATAATTTTGTTTAAAAAAATATTATTAAAATTTAAATTATAAAGAAAATTGAAATTGAGAATTTTAAATATATAATAATGAACTCTTGTAAGATTAATCTTGTTCATTCTTATATTTCTTTTGCTTTTCCGAAAAACATATTTCTTTTATTTATTTTTTGTTATGATTTTTAAACTTTAATCTTTTCTTTTATTCTGTTTTTATGTTTATTTTTCTAAATTTTATTTCAAATTTCAAATTTTATTGTGTTTTTTCTTTATTCCTTTCTTTTTTTTCATCCACCCGCAACCACCCGCAACCATCCGCTAACGCAAACGCTAGAGAAAATGAGCTTTTAGTTGCTTTTAGTTTTGAGGGAATTTTAGCGGTATAAAACGATAAGACGCGATTCGCATGATTGTTTTGAAATGCTAACAACCGCTGCCACCCGCAAACGTTACGTTTGCGGGTAATAGCGGGTGAACCAATCATCACCTAAATGTTTTAGATATGCATATATTTAAATAATGTTATGATATTGGAATTTGATGAAAATAATAAGGTTAGTATCCAAACCCATAACTCTAATCGCCACATTAAATATAGTTATAATATTATCTCAATACTGTACGTAGTCGTTATCTAGAAAGCATTAATCAGATACATTACAGAACAACACACAACAGGAGTTTTGTCCAGCCCACACACACACGTATGCACATATCAACATGCATTCACAACAACACATAATAATATGTAAAATATAGATAAACAATTAAAATAGAGCTAGGAGACACTAGTTTTACGGATTCTGTATCCTTATCTTTCTTAGCTGTTTCTCTTTCTCGACTCTCTATATAAATACAACCGAACCTTACTTCCAACTTCTTACGTCCCAAAAACGTTCAGGACACATTCTTGATACTAACACACAAAACTCTAGTTTCAATAAACCTTTACTATTTTTCGGATCAAAGATTTCTTTGTCCACTACTAATGGCTAAGTTCGGGAAGCTAACAAAGCTCAAGTCGGTCGTCATAAAGAAATTTCCTTCTTTCACCAAGAACAACCACCACTCAACCACCGTGTCCACCGCCACCACCGAGGTCTCAAAATGCGACGATCTCCAAGTGGTCTACGTCGGAAAGTCTCGATGACCTTACATGCTTAGCTCCCACGTAATTGCTCATCCACTTTTCCAAGAACTACTTGATCGATCTTCGAGATTCGTGGAAGGACGTCAAGATCAAGAAACCGTTGTAGTATCTTGTGAAGTCGTATTGTTCGAGCACTTATTGTGGATGCTTAAGAACAGTTGCTACGATAATCATCATCACGATGATGATGAAGGAGGATCCGTGGAGGAGTTGGCTGAGTTCTATACTTATTGAAGATGAAATATATATTTCATTTTATTATTTTGTTAATTTTTTTGCTTACAACGTTTCGACATCACTTAACATTCTCTTTGCTTTTTCTTTTTCTTGAGCAAATTTGTTTAGATTTGGTACTTTTAATAATAACACTAATATAATTATGTTGAACGAAAGATATCTTCTCTAATGATCATACAAACTGTAATTCGGTCAATATTATGTTAATTTCAAGGCCCTTTTTATACATAAGCATGTATATACTATATAGTATTTAATCTGTATCTGTGTAACTAGTTTCCGAATAATCGCCGCCAGATTACGCGTATAGGTCCACCAAATTGCACGCACGGTCCGACTTGCCTTTCTAGTGGCATAAATGGTTGTCAGTGAAAATTTATTAATAAAATATAAAAATATCTTGAGAAATTGTCATAAATAGCACCTTTTGGGTACCACTTTTCAAATCTACCACTCTTTGAAAATCTTTTCAAATCTACCACCTTCCTTTTTCAATAATCCTAAAATACCCTTCCAACATTCTTCTTTCTTTCCACTTTTGTTTCTTTTTTGTGTGTGTGTTTTTTTTTTTGTNTAAAATATCCTTCCAACATTCTTCTTTCTTTCCACTTTTGTTTCTTTTTTGTGTGTGTTTTTTTTTTTTGTGCTTCTTCTTCTTCACTTTCTTATTTTTTTTTTTTTCTTCATCTTAATTTTCAGGTTATTCTTCCTCTCTATCT
>OVAF01001599.1:0-20649 GCA_900406245.1 Odontarrhena argentea | reverse complement strand
TAAGACTCTACGACATAAAAATAAGACTCAAAAAGTGTAAAATATGCAAGTTATCACCCCTCGCATGATGGCTCTCCCTCCCCTCGGCATCACGATTCCGCTTCATCCTTGGGTAGCGTGGCATCTTTGGAAGGCTCGTAACTCTGTTATTTTCGAATCCCGACACTTCTCGGAATCTGATGTTTTCACCAAAGTTCTTTTGGACGCCAAAGAATGGCAGGAAGCGCAACCTACTCGCAGCCCCTCAGTGCCGGCTCCTACATCTCGTCTCTCCCCTGCTCCCGTACATTCCTCTATCACAGGTTTTGCGGATGCGGCGTGGCAGGCAACGTCTTTACGGTGCGGTGTAGGCTGGTGCTTCTTTGATCCAAGAGATTTAGTCCTAGCTCAAGGATCCACTACGCACCTCAATATCTTATCCATCTTGCTAGGCGAAGCAATTGCCCTCAAAACTGCCATTAAAGCAGCTCTCTCTCTTGAGTACCGCCACCTTACCGTGTGCTCGGATTCTCAATCTCTCGTATCACTTATCAATTCGAAAAGTGACATCAACGAGTTGAAAAGCGTTCTCTTTGACATTCGTTGTCTTCTTAAATCCTTTTCTTTTATCTCTATTGCTTTTGTTACTCGCTCGGCAAATGTCCGTGCCGATAGTCTAGCCAAGGAGGCTCTGTTATTGTAATGACTCTGTTTCTAGTCCCTCTGTTAATGAATGAATTGGTTTGCTCAAAAAAAAAAAAAAAAAAAAAAAACAGGTACATGCATAGCTTTTATAATTGATTTCTTTAGTTAATTCACGATTTTATTTTACCCTTCAACTTATTTTACCAAATAATTTTAAAATTGATTTTAATCATGAATCAGTTTATGTTTTCTGCTCATAATTAGATTTATATGATGGCCTAATTTTTAAAAACAAAACCTAGTTTGGATATTTACAAACTTAAGGGAATTCTTTTTTTTTTTGGGCGGCCACTTAAGGGAATTCTTATATGACATTTGTAGAACCAAATATGAATGCTTGAAAAAAAATATAGCTAGAGATGTTAAAACGGGCTCAAAGCCCGCGGGTCTAAGTGGATTAATTATAAAAATTTCAGCCCGTAGCCCGTAAAAAGTAAATTAAAATTATACGGGTTCAGCCCGTTTAGAACCGTTTAATAAACGGGTCAAACAATGAGAATACGGGCTACCCGTTTGAACCATTTGACGAGAAATTTTGTCTCCTTTCAGTTCACGATTTTACTCGATCTCTCCCTCTCTTCAACGTTTCTCGTTCTTGCTTGCTTCTTCTCTTCTTCGAATCCAAAATTTTTGTAAGCAGATCTAGTTTTTACAATAGATTAGATTGTTTTGTTGTTGTATAACTTGTATAGAGCACAATTCTTATGGATCGAGGGAGGCAAAGTTTTGTTAGTAATGAGACTCTTGATTATAAGAATAGAAAGTATGAATCCCTTTTTTGTTGTGTCAGATCTGAAAATTGTTGTTTACAAATGAGTTCCTGTGAAGTGAATAGTGACAAAGGAAGAAGAAGATAGTGAAGATGAGGACGAAATAGAGAGTGAACGAGATGAACAAAAAACAAAAAGTAAAGAACGTTTGACTTCAACGGGTTCAACGGGTTAGTAAACGTCGGCGGGTTTATATGAACTTGGACCTAAACGGTTCCTCACATAAACGGGATTAGATGGGTTATGAACTAAACGGGTCGGGTCTTAGTGGGTTTGGGCCTAAACGGGCCGGGCTTACCTGTTTTAACACCCCTAAATATGGCATATATTATTATAAGTATATGAAAATATTCTTAATGGGTAGGTATTTGTGAAAATATCTCTAAAATTAACATAGTAAAACTTTATTAATTCTTTCGTAACACCTCACCTTTTGAAAGAGAAAAAAAAAAAAAAACCCGCATGATATGTACGTCCCTCTAAGGAACATGAAACAATGTAAAGTGTTTAGCAAAGGAGCGACACACAAAAGAAAGCATTCATCCAATCTACGTTTTTTTATTATTATTTTTTTTTTTTATTGAATTCATCATTTTCTTTGCATTAATCCGAGCTTTCAACACAAGTTAAAGGAAAATGTAAGAATCAACGACGTCACGAGATGTTAATAGATTTTAGGAAGTGGGCTTGTATCTTCTTATATTTGGTGATATTTTTTATCATCTCGTATAACATGAAATCATCAAGAAGACATTATTCTGCTTACATACTCCTTTAAAATCTTCATTAAGATATTGGTTCCAAATTTCAGGTTCACTTGTCCTAAACTGAAACTAACACAGTTACAATATAATAAATTTGATTCGAAGCCCTTAAGTTTGATTTAAATTAAACACACTTGAAGCATGTCAAAAAAAATTTAACAGAGGCTTAGTGAACCTCTCGAGTGTCTTTGTTGTTAGTAACGGTTTTTTCTCGTAGCCAATACATAAACAATTAAGAAACATGTAGCGTACCCAATATAGTATGTTTTGTCAATTTCTCCTATATTAAGTGAAAGTTAACATGTAAAAGAATTGCAGCATGGTACTGTACAAAGAGAATTAATAAATTTAGTTTAATGCTCCATGGAGGAAACTTAGTTAGTGAAAGTGACAGTAAGCACTTACGGAAACTCAAAGTGGCGGACATCCTTTATGCTCCCAGCTTTCGTCAAGACTTTATTTCTAGTGTACATAATTGGAATGTTTAGACAAGCAATTTTGAGAAAACATCTTGACCATCAAGTTTAGACTTAGCATGATTGAAATGTTTAGACTTAGCATAACACTGCACACAAAAAATTAGATGTTTTGAGAAAACATCTTGACCATCTAATTCCACTAAATCCAAGGTAATAGAGCATTTAAATCACATAATCAGCGATGTAGCATATATATTAGAAAAAATGAGAAATCTACACTGCGCAACCGGATGTGCATACCATCTTGAGAAAGCAGTCTGGTTCAATTTTGTCCTTAAATAACTTTCATGTGTCGGCTTAAACAGGCTCTTGCTCTTGAAGACCTCTGAAGGTGGAAATTAGGTCTCGATGTGAGTCTTTATACTTAGGTCCAGCTCCAAAACAAACACTGCATTGCACATCCGGCGTCCCACATAAGCCATCTCGCTGTCCTTAATTGAATCTAGAAAAAGCTCATCAATGTTAAAATGGTGAGAAAGCAAAGAGTCAAAGACCAGAGAAGCTGCCCAAAGCAAAAAAATCATTTTATCACAATAATCTCATAAGTCAGCTTCACTATACCTATAGCGAGGAATATGGACAATGGCCTACGTCTTCCACGACAGATTTCCATAAGGTTTAGTGCGGAATCGATGTTATGGGGCCATGGAGACTAATCAATATATATCCGAAGCTCAGTTTTTGGGTTGAGCTACACATGCACTCACTTTCTGGCGTGTTTGATAATGTCAATGACCACGGATGGAGAGTAGATCACTACGTAAAGAAGCATTTAGGGTTTTATTGATCATACACACAAAACTGTTAATTGGTTTAGATCACTTAAAAGACATGCATGAACCACTTCACTCCGGACGTTCGAGATCACCTAGGATCACAAAAAGAGACGAAGAAAAAAAAATCAGAAGAAATTAATTTATTGCAGAGGAAACACAAGACCCTAAAGTAGGATAACTTACACAAAGAAGAAAAATAAAAGAAAATCGGTCACAAAGCAATATAAGGTGAAGAACAATAATCAGAGAAACTGCATGAAAACAAAACAAGGAAAAACAAAAGGAGAGCAGCTTGTACAATAAAAAAAAAAAACAAAATGAACCATATAATCGCTGGAATCGATGGCGAGGAAGAAGAATTTTTTGTTACCATGCAATCGATGGTGAGGGCGAGACCGTTAACGGCGAACGAAGAATGACGGCTATGGAAAAACATGAGATATATACATGTATATATATAGATTCTCATCTAGAGTTTTGAGAGTTTTATTGATAATAAATGACCTTTTTAAAAAATTATTTTTGGATTTTTCTTTCTAAAATTTTGTGAGATTGTCACGTACGACAATGTATCTCACAATTGTATATAAAGATTTCTTGACTAATCTTAATAACTTAGCCTTGATTCAGAACTTTAAAAACTTAAACTTAAAACTTAGTTTGTCTGCCCTTGATCCAGAACTTTAAAAACTTAGACTTAAAACTTAGCTGATGGATTAGCAAAGCAAGCTAGGACCCTTTCTTCTCCTTTTGTAATCACTTGGGTTGTATAAACTCTTACTTCCTTATTAATATAAGTATTGTTATTGCCGACAAAAAAGAAAAAAAGACTTAAAACTTAGCTTGTCTGCCCTTAATATATAAACAGCGTTTTAGTGTTTCCGTGAAACGGTGTCGTATGATTGTTTCTCGAACGGGCAACGGGCAATTTTCATTTCTATCCTCACTTCCGTCATCTACAATGGAAGCGAGAATCATCCTCCAAATTCAAATCCCTTATCGCCGATTCTCTCCCTCTTCCCTCGATTTCCCGCGTTTTATCAGAGCTTCTTCTTCAACCTCCCAGGTTTTCTTTCTTCCCTCTTTTCTCTTGTCCTTTTGTTTCTGATATTTTATCGGGGTTTTGGGATCACCAGAAGCCGATAAGTTACAGAGGTCCGAAGCCGAGCAAGAACTTGGTTGCTGATTTCGTTTCCAAAAACGATGACTGGGCTCGGAGCTTGCCGATCTACGTCGGAGGCACTTCTCTTTTGGCCGTTCTTCTCAATCGCGCCGTTTCAGGTATCGCTCCTGTTGCTGATGCGAGCAGGTATATTAACTTTGGTGTATCGTTTTCATTTGCTTTTTGATAAGTTTCTTCCTCAATTCATGGCGTTGGTCTTATAACTCGCAGCTCACAGTCAAGAGCAGATCTATTGGCGCTTGGCTTAGCCGTCACCAATTTATTGACCGGTTTAGTCTGGCTATCCATCCGACCTAAGTCTATAACACCGGTACGATTTCTACTAATCGTGCTCATTGGATGATGTTTACAAACGATTCGAGTCTTGGTTTTGTTTGATGTCAGGTTCAACCTCAAGGTATAGAATGCAAAGTTATAGATGCCCATCTTCCTAAATCCATAGTCTCCGAATTGTTATGGTAATGCGCTGCTTCGTTTCTCGTATTAGTTGGTAGCAATCGGATCTGACTTTTGATCACTTTCTTTACTTATTTTCCCAGGGCTTGGGAATCTCTCAAGGAAGCAACATGTTGCCAGTCTATGGTTATTATCTACAATGACATTTGCCTTGTTCAAATCGGGATGGTTGCTCAATCTTTAGACGATAACAACGCAGTAAAAGTAAACACTGATAAGCTGATGCAAGGCTCGGTTTACCAGGGCGTAATGAAATCCAAAGCACGTAAGCAGCAAGAATTTTCGTTGATATTTCTGTTGCTTTATCTAAGAAAAGAAAACCGATTGTTTGCCAGAAAATTACTTGGCCAATCTTTCTCTTTATCCTGGGAGATCAGAGTTGCCATTTCTGCCTGCAAATACACAGGTTTATTGAGAATTCGAGCTTTAATCCATTGAGTGAGGGTATATTGAAACTGTGTGACAAATATATTTGTTATTTTCTGTAAGGCGGTGATTTTGCAGCCACTTGGAGATAAAGGAATTGCAGTTATTGGTGGAAACACAATTAGAGGCTTCACGTCTTCAGACCAGGTAAGGA
Organism: Odontarrhena argentea; assembly: GCA_900406245.1. Taxonomy (NCBI): domain Eukaryota; kingdom Viridiplantae; phylum Streptophyta; class Magnoliopsida; order Brassicales; family Brassicaceae; genus Odontarrhena; species Odontarrhena argentea. Next base: position 14,957 of record OVAF01001599.1, on the reverse strand, counting down.
TTATTTCGAACTTCGTTTGTATTCTTTGTGACTTGGAAATAGTAAAAGGACAAGTGAGGATGTTAGTTTTCTCATCATATTATAGGCTTGGATTTCTTCAATTGCGGAGAAGCTAGATGCTACATTGGGGAGATATTTTGTTGATTCCGCTAAGATTTCCCAAGAAACAGAGTGAAAGCAATCAATCAGGGGAGAATATATAAAAGATATACCTATCTTGCGAACACAAGCATTGACCATTAAAGGTATTAACCATTCCTTGGGTCACTACAACTCTGGGAAAGAACTGTTCATCATGTTATTATGCGGTTATACAAAGTCAAAATGAAATGTAAAAAATAGCGTCAGAAATCCCAAACTAAACACTTTATAACATTAGCTTAGCGTTTATGTATTTCAAGATAAAACCAATTCAGAAGCTCAAGTTTGAAATGTTGTCTCAGGTAAAACAAGCGTTTGGATTTTTTAGTTCTGCCGACAGGCGTTTCGTTTGTGGTTTCCATTTTGTGTTATGGTGCGAGAGACTATCATATCGGTGGAGATTACACTGAGTGATGTTTCCAGACCACGCACTCGTCTCTCCAAAGATTGCATTCCGTTCTGCGAGCTCTCCATGAATCGCTGTAAATTAAGTGCAAGGAAGCATTCAAGAGTTAGCACAAAACAGTTTGTTGGATATTTTAAAAGTTGATAAATTTCAGCGTTCACAGAAGAGAAATTAACCTGAAAGAGATCTAATAGACTAGACTGTTGTTTTTCAATCTGGGTAATCTGGTTTCGTATCTCAGACAGCTCATTTGCATTCGTTGTCTGAGAAGAATTGCTTGCTTCTGGTCTCTCCTCATCACTACTCTGAACATGGGACTTTCCTGAACCATTCTCTTTGACCATAGACGGCTTTGGCTTTGCCGGGAATAGAACCCGTTTGGCTGCCAATGTCGAATGATTCAGCTTCTCTTTCGACTCTGCAGCTTCCTGCTCAACTTCCCTGCTATATTTCTCTTCAACATCATTCAACTTTGAGCTTATTAGTGCATTTGAATTTCTATTTTTAGCTTTCAATGGGTTGCTTCTTTTTCCTGAAGTCGCAGACAAACCAGAAGAAGCTGGTTTGGAGGAGGACGAAGACTCTGAGACCTCTGTAGAATCACCTTCAAGTTGCTTCCATAACCCCAGTGTACGATTCATCGTCTCTCTAACAAGTTTGACCTGCACAAATATGATATGGACAAGGATCAGATAGAAGAAACGATAGATTACACCTATAAGGAAGGATTATCCAAAAATTGACCTTATCAAATCTCCTGCTCTCCAGTATACCTACACAGGCTTTCTTATACAAAGGAGCTAACTCTTCTTCCGCCATAGCCACACGAGCCATAGCTTCCGCAGCCGCTTTTCTAGCACGCCAGTCGTCGCTGCTTAAAAACTCTGAAACGTTGGGTAAAAGCCAATCAAGCACTGCCTTGTCGCTGTTTCTACCTCCAACAGCCCCGATTACACTCCCTATGGCTCCTAGAAGTTCCGGTTTCGCCTTGAAACCTTCTGATTTAAGCAATTTCCCAATCTTGGGCAATGCTTTCTGCAGTTGGTCAATATCAGGCTCATCCGCCGCTTCCACAGCAGCAGCAAGGCACACGGCAGCACCTATTTGCGCGTTGGGATCGCAATCGTGGATCAGCGTTTCGATCATAGGCCCGGAGAGGACGGAGAAAGGCTGTCCGGTGATGCTCGTTGTCATATCAACCGAAGCGGCAGCGCAAGCTGCCCGGACAGAGGAGTCAGGGTCACGGAGGCGGCGGAGGACGGTGGAGACCATTTTAGAAAGGTGAGGAGCGAGAGAATCACCATGGGAACGAGAAAGGACGGAGAGAAGAGAAACGCAGTGTTTCCTAACAGGAGATTTCGCAGAAGAATCTGTAGTTTGGAGACAGTTTATAAAGAGAGAGAAAGTCTCTGGAGAGAGATTAAGAGCGATGGAATCAAGCTCTGCGGCGGCGAGAGACAGAGTATCACGATCGGAGAGACGATTGAGACAGGCGATGACTCGTTGCTTGAGATCATTAACCGTCGCCGGTGGTGAAAGTGACGGGGAAGAACGAATTTGAACGGAAGGCATAATTTGAAGAAGACGAGTTCCTCGATCACAAGGAGACAACAGAAAGAGATTTGGCGGCAGAAAAAGGCAACGAAGAAGATGACTGTACGGTACGGTTGGTACTTTGGATTTTAAACAAGACTCGTCTTTGGCTTGCCTTTTAAACTTACCATATTTTCACCACCTTCCACGAATTTTTACGCGTCACTCTTATTTTTTTTATTTATTTATTTATTTATTTTTTTGAAACTTTCCATTTTTTTCTTTTCAATTCCAAACTTTCCTTTCTTAATGTACAAATGAGAATGTTTTATATTTTCTAAATAATTATCAGACTTGTGTCATCAGTGCATGAAAAGAATTTATATATTAAGTTATGAGGAAACCAAAATAACACTAAGCTACAAAAAAAAAATTGAAAAAAAAAATAAATAAAATAACAAACCAAAATACCACTACAGAGATAATTGCATAAGGGAGAAAGGTGAATAATGGTGTTAAAATAAGATTAGGTATGGTGTCTATCTTTGAATCTCGGGATATTGATAATCAGTCTCGATTTCTTAGATAATAAATTTTAATAATCATATCTGTTTCAAATAAATTTATTTTCTACGGGTTGTACTAGTGTCGTACATGTGAAGAAAAAAAAATATTTTTAGAGTATGATATATTAAATATTATTAATTAGAAAACAACTATTTATATAATTTTATTATCATTATATCATAATTATTTAGACAATTTAGGAAATAATCGACACAATCTATAACAATGTAGTATTTAAGCACCGTTATATATATATATATATATATATATATATATATATATTTTTTTTTTTTTAAAAAACAGTGAAAAGTGATTTGAATATTTAATAAGATACATATATTGTATTTAGTAATTTGTTATCATTGGTTTTTATCATTTCTAATTTGTATGGTTTGAAAAATAGAAAATAGTTTATAAAAGGTGTCAATTTTTTTTTTTTTTTAAATACTTCGATAACAAGAGTCACATATTTAAAATTCCGCTTAAATCTCTATAAATAGATACATATGGCTTCAGTGGACTATTTGGTACAAAAAATTTAAAAAAGAAATGCTTATATAGTGTAAATTTACAAAGAAGAGAAATTGATATTTTCTCTTTTATTTATTTACATGTATTTTCATCAGTATTGTAAAATCTAAATGGCAAATGTCGAGGACAAACTCAAAAAGCAAATCTAAGATTCCACTAGTAATTATTTATTATTGTATAATTATTACAAGTAAAAGAAGGAAACTATATCCACAATGTTCCACATGAGCTGAGGAGCAAGTCAAGCAAACACGGTTTCCTCTTAACACGTAACAAAACGTGAAAGGAGATATGATTTCTATATAAAACAAGTACTAGGACGATTATGTTCTAAATATTCGTTTTTCTATTGTAGTTTTTCAACAAAAGGCTGTATATTTATAGGTTTTTAAGTAAATACATGGTGGCGAAAAAAATTTCTCGTTATTTTTCAAGAGAAATGTTTAATTTAAAACGTAATGTGGTCGTCATCATGTTTTATGATCATTTGATGTTTAATGGGAGCCATGTTTGTTTCTCCTGACTCAGCTTGAATAACCCAAAGCAGATGTTTAATAGGTCATAATCTTATACGTAATAAATACAAATATTTTTCTCTCAAGAAATAATTTTTTTTTCTAAAACTGTATGTAGTATGTACGCATAGAAAGAGAGGAATCACGCTTACAACAAATTTTTAAGCTCTCTCTCTTATCTGAAATTTGATTTTCTGGTTTGCACGGAAGATTTTCTCAGCAGCATTGTTAATCTCTAATCTTTTTTTGTCATGGTCCGCTCCCTGAAAAACCCCCAGTTTGAAAGCCCAAATGCATAAAATCTATGTAATGAAAAAATATGATCATTTTTGTCAGTTTAATTAACTCATGGGAATCCTAAACCTAATTTCTTCCTCTCCTCTTATATAAGAACCACGAAATTGAAGAGGAGTTATAGACCTTTTTTCTCAGGTAAATTCTGCTGAAACCTGGAAGAGAGAGAAAGAGGAAGAAAAGAGGAGAGTGGGAGAATAGGAAAGGAAGGAGTAAGAGGAGGAGAGATCCACATCCAGAGGTCCTAAACCAAGGTTTAAGAACCATCTCAGCCACTGCAACACTCGGATGTAGGCTTTGGTGACTCGGAAAGTGAACGAGGAGGAGCAGGGAAAGATCCAGTTTCGATCAGTGACTTGTGGGGCGATTTGATGATGAACCACAAAGAGTTACAGAGTGATCTTGGTGTCATTGGAAAGCTCTTGGAGTCTAGTTTACATAACAGTTTTCGGATATTCAATCGGAGGTACGGTTCAAAAGTTAAGATCGAATCTTTCTGATCTTCAGGTTCTCTCCGCGAATGAAAGTTAGTTACCTAAACCCAAGGTTGATGAAAACGAGTTTTAGATTAAGTTTTACAATTGGATCTGTACCCATGAATGAATCCTACTTTTGAAACCCTAATTTGGAACTAGTTTCTATCTAAGGAAAGATTCTATTTCAGGAAAGTTTTCCAGTTAGGGAAGTTACTAAAAGAGAAAAATTTCCCAACTTAAAAATAGCTATTTTGGGAAGTCTAGTTATAGTAACTGTGTGTCTTTCAATCGCAGCGGTGGACCATTATTGATGGCTTCTTCCATGATCATGTTTAGAATATCAGCTCAGAGACTCCGGAAGCTTTGTGGCTAAGGTGAGGATGTGACTCGTTGTTTACGTTACATAGTAACTCACTGCAGTTGTCGTTTTGCGATAAGTTAAGATTAGGATTGTGTGTTAAATGTTAAGAAAGTTGAGTAGATGCTATGATTGGAAGGTCGAAATGTTATAGTTAGTGTAAAGTGATGTTAAGCTGTGTTTACATGGTTAGTGAAGAGATAGTTCGGATCGGTGGTTCCAGGTCATGGTGATTCTAGGTACAGCCCGTAAATTGACTGACGAGCCCGAGGTGGTGGACGACCTTTCGAGGTGCCCGACCAACCATGCGCTATGGATTAATTGTGTTGTATGATGTTATGAATGATCTAGTATGCTAGAGATGATAGTGGAATGCGTAATGTTTGTTAGTGGACTTAGAGTTGATATTTGAACTGATAGATATCATAGGTTCATTGGTTGTGTGCCCTTTTCTTGGCTTATTGTACTCCCTCTATTATTGTGTTTTATTATGTGACGTGTTGCACCTGACTGAGTAATTCATTAATCACCCCTCTCTTTCCCCCTTTAGTCTTTCAGCATGTGTTTGCGTGTGAGTCAAGTTAGGGCGCAAGACCTAGGGCTCAGAGTGAGCGGGTATGGGTGTTATAATTTGGTATCAGAGCCTAGGTTAAGACAACTCCACTTTTGACCCGGAGGGTCACCGTTTGAAAAATAAAGCGTTTTAAAATGTTTTAACAATGTTTCCGAAAACATTTGAAAGGCTTTTCAAAATGTTTTGGTAAATTGAGATCTTTGAGTGTTTAGAGTCTCGTGCTAGACTGTTTGGTTTGTTTGTAAGTCTTAGGTTGAATGTTTAGGTAAATACGTGGTTCGGTTCGGTTCTAAACCGATACCCATGGTTCTTTACCCTAGAACCGAACCGGAACCAGAACCGAATTTTTTGTTCGGTTCGGTTAGGTTCTTCGGTTTCAGTTACTTATGCCCACCCCTACTAGAAATCTTTTAATTTAACAAAGATAATTAACGGTTGCAAAAAATTGTGAATTTATATGCATGCCATCTAAAACATAAAGATTCAGATAATTAACAGGTTTTCTAGTCAGATATGAGAACTTTTTTCAGAATACTTCAATTTCCTCAATACATTTTTAAAAAATATTAATTAACTAGGATGTGGACTGTTAAGTTTTTCACTTAAATATTTTGAAATCGAAGATGTTGTAAATAATATAAGATAAAGAAAAATATCTCATACATAAATGAATAAGAAGTAAACGATCAAAGTTAACAAAAAAAGAAAATGAAAGATAATTCTTGACCAACTTATATCATCTAAAATTTTCTTGTAGACGACATTTGTCGTTCTATTTTGAACATTTTTATCTTTGTTTGTTATAAGAAATTTAACCCCAAATATAGACTTAACTCTAGATAGTGCAACATAAAATTATTTGTGACTGAAAACTGGTCACGGTAAAACCAACTCTCTAGAGATTGTCCTTGAATTTTGTTGATGGTCATTAAAAATATTAATGTCAAAGGGAATTAGCTACGACGGATTCTGAACATATACTTTGTTTTTTACAGTGACAAAAACATCCTAGGTATCAATATGTTTGGCTAATTGGCTTCAATCATATTTGAATACATATGCTCGTGTGAAGTGAAGTTAAAAGCACACCCGCTCATTACCTGAATCACATTATATTTTTTACCTAGATCACAATATATATGTGACGGTAGAAGTATTCACAAGCGTTTAACATATATGTGCTAAAACGAAGTGGACATTAAATATGTCTAAGAAATTCATAAATTTTTAAATATGTTATAACTCTTACGCAGAATTATTTGACATAGTGACATTTTGATTCACCACGATTTTGACCTCTTCTATACATAGCGTGTCGACGTTTTTAGGGTATTTTATTCCCATAATATCGTTATTTACTAGCATTTTCAGATGAAAACACTTGTAAGAGGTTTATTCTTGATTCTTGAAGTTGCCACCACTTTTCATGAAAAAATGGAGCAAGGACCGAAGAAATGAGGATTTCTGACGCTGAGTGGCGACCGACACCATACCAAGGTTGTGTCAAACACTCATTACGAAGTTCCCACGAAGAAATCTTTGGAGCGATGACCGACACCACTCCAGGGTGGCGGTCGACACCTGCTCGGAAACAGAAATGGAAACTTTCCATAGACGATTGATTCGATTCTTGAAACTTCTAATGAACACATTCTTACCCTAGCTCGTGCCTCCATCTTATGTAAAAAGTCTCTTAAACCAATGTTGTTCTTTCTTTTATTCATTTCTTGCATCATGGATGAGTAGTTCTGTTGTACGTTGAGATTAGGGCATTAGTAGGTTATAATCATCATGTAGTAGAAGGTTTATATGTTTGAGTTTTCCATGATTGTTCCTATTTGATTGTTGGTGGAGCTTGTTATCTTGTGACAGATTTCACGCAGTGAACCATTCTAGAATCTAATTGCTAGATTAACCCATAGGAAATGCATGAAACTATATCATCGAGTTCGGTTAGTTGGTTCATCATTTATGAGCAAATATGAATTTTTTTTATTGCTTGATTCATTTGGATATCGCCCGTTGATTAAATATTCAGTGTTTCAAAGGGATCCCTTGACGTTTTGGCTAGTCATTGGATCATACATGTGTGTTCTAGCTCAAGATCGAACTAGAAAATTCAGAGCGTAGCAGCGATCAACACCAAATGTGGTGTCGACCCACACATACCTCGGATAGGTGACGATCGACACCAATCCAAGAGTCTACTACTTTGTTTGATTCTTTCCAAACATGTCTCGGTCTCAACGCTACATTATTATTGTTTACATCGTTTATCATCCTACTATTGTTATTGCGAATCATCATCCTCATCTTCTCTCGGTTACTTGGTTACGATAGCTTTCGTTACTTGTTACATCAATCATCTCATCACTCTCCATCCGTTGCATCATTACTTACATCATTCTCTATTTCCCGTATTCATATCTACTTATTGCATTGCATTACTAGTCTACATTGTTCATTGGTCCCTATGTTCAACCCCTTCTATACTATATCAATTAATTTCGGTTGATGGACGGGGATAAATTGTATTTGATTTACCCGGTGCGAAAAACACTGTTATCACATGTACTCTCTGGACTTCTATGTGGCTTGCTTTAATCATTATTAATCTTGGGAAATATGTTTGGTCCCTGTGGTCCATTTCTTATGTTGTTACAAAAAAAAAAAAATTCGTTTTTCTTTAGAGTATTTTTTCCATTACTCAGAAATCTAAAACATGAGTAAAACTAAAACCGTATTGGTTATAGTCTTTTTATGTTTAGAAACTAGATTTGTTTAAAAATTTTAAATAAAAATATAAGTTGATATATATCCGATTAAAACTGCATTCTAGTGAATATACCTTTTTTTACCAACTTTTATAAAAATTGATAAAGTTAGAATTAAGTCAAACATAAACTTTAATTAAAAAAATTTGGTACAGTGGAAGCCCCTTTGGTCCAGTGGTTGATCAAAGGTTCATTAATGCTTATACACACCAGGAGGTCTAGGATTGGAATCCTAGGTGATGCGATTTATTATGCAGATTATTGAAGGTGGGCTTACCGGAGCTCTTCGGCGTTGCACAAGTAGGACCGTTCGTCGTGATCAGCCGCATGTGTAAACGTGAAGGCATGGAGGCGTGGATCGACATGATCAGCCGTATTTGCCGACGTTAAGGCATGGAGGCGTGGATCTATAAGGATATGTTAAAGTTGCTCGTTGTATCTCATAATTTNAATTTTTTTAATTTTTAAAAAAAAAAAAAAAAAAAAAAAAAAAAAAAAAAAAAAAAAAATTGGTACAAATTTGTGAATTCCAAAAGTAACAATGGTATATATTGATTCATGTTCGGTTAGCTAAATGTTACATAAACTAAAACATCTAGAAATCGACAGTTAGTTTGGTTGGCTTACAATGGTTTCGAATCGTAATAAACTAAATCGAGTCAGAGTCAAATAGACGATACGATAATGTTTTACACTATTCATATGTAACAACAAGAGAATTGAGAAACACCATATGTAATGAAATATTTATGTGTGATGTTGTAAAAGAAAAGATGTTTGGTTTTGGTTTTGGAGGAAAAGATGTTTTCGTTTGTGAAGATTATTTTGGATGATTGAAGCATCATTTTCTTCGGGGCATTATTGAGGGACTTTTTCTAGTGGGAATGCCGAGAAAAATCGTGAGATCGGTGATTGTTGTGTACTCACATTGTCTCAGATTCAACTATACATAACATTTAACCTTAACCTACACAAACCAATATGTTTTTAAAAAACACACACTCACTTTGATCCTAGAAGTGTTAACATTCGAGGAGCCGCCATTAACAGTCTTTGCAGTGACCTCTAATTCGATATGTAGCTTGAAGTAGCTGTGGAAACCTCACTCTTCCCTCTCATCCTCTTCCTCTTCCTTCAATGCGGCCATTGCCATATGAGCTAATTCATCATTCTCTCTTATAGCTAACCTCTCAAAATCCTCCTCAATCTCAAGACTACATCCATTACTTCCATTAAGAGAAGAAGAATCAGCAAAACCAATGGTTAAAACCAACACTTTATCTTCATTACCATAAAGCTTTTATTTGCATCACCATCTAGACCATCCCATGACGCACCGAAATTACACAACCTAAAGTTGAAAACATGTGCGTCTTATCCAAAAATACCCGAACTAAATGAAACAATTGTTTGTTCTTAAAAAGTATTAATTTTTAGTTAAACGAACCGAACATAGCCTAATTGGAACCTATATTCTTTAGGTTAATTTAAGTTTTATATATTTCGTACGAGCAATTGAGGTCCTTTGATTATTTTACGTGAATCCAAACCCAAACCGAACCCCGATTGGTTATTTGCTAATCGAGTTCGTTTTTATCTCCCAACCCTAATCTATAAGGGGTGGCCAAACTAAGTTTTAGGTCAAGTTAATTCAGTTTTGGAGCAAGTCTAGGTTATTTGCATCAAGAAATATATTATCAAAATGAATTCAATTGAAATTTAATTAAAGTTTCATAATTTTAGGCCAGGTTCAAGTTGTTTGGATCCTGAATAATTTGACTAAAATAAACTTAATTTAGTTGTTTAAGTTTCAATTGGGTTCGGGTATTAATTTTTATTTAATAAGATTTAAAATAATTTCTACGAAAAATATCAAGAAATAAGATCATTATAAATCCAAAAATAAAACAAAAATGTCTTTAATAAGATAAATTAAAATAACTTGAATTCGAACTAAAAACCAAAAGAATAACGATAGTGTAACGACAAATCGAGAATCCTTGAAAAATCTTAAATTCCAAGCACAATATTGGTTTAGTAATTTTACATTTACATTTGCGAGCTAGTAGGTATGTAGTTAGCTAATATAATACTTAATCATTTATGGAGAGAGTTTGGATTTTATTTGGGGTTTTTAGCTATCTAATGACCGATCCAAATAACTTAAACCTAAATTGCTATAAAGTATTTTGATTACATGGATTTTCATAAAACTCAATAATTTAAATAATCTAGGTTCGGTCAAGTCGGGTCAGGTCAAGTTTCTTGGATTGGCTACTTTTCTATATGATTAAGTTCAAGATTGTAGAGATTCAAATTTCAAAACAATGTGCTTTAACGATAGCTAGAGCATAAAAGTAGGTCAAATTAACAAAGTGGTGAAAGTGGCGTACACGCGTGATCCAATCTAGCAAAAATAAATATAATTTACAAATTAGTCCTCAATTGATAAATTTAAAAGATAAAAAAATCTTTAAAAGATATGATTCTTTGATAAGATTTACAAGATCATTCTTATCCCCCTTCCTTCTCTCTGATCCTCTCATTCTTTTTTTTTTCCCATCCAAGATCTTGTTTTTAATTTGAGAAAAAAGAACAAATACCTTTAGATTTCACTTTCTCATCTTATTGTGAAAACAATGAAAACTTACTTCTGTTAGTGAAGATCTGGTGAAGTTCAAGTGAAATATGATGAGATCTGATGAAGTTGGAGCGAGACCCGGTGAGATCTGGTAAGCTTACGGTATAAAATTCTGTTGAAAATTCGTAATCTTGAAACTCAATGTGGATCAGGTGATGATGCAGTGAAGATTTGATCAAGAACCAAAAAAAATTCGGCGTATATATGAAGAAATTATGATGGAAAACCTGGTAATCCTGCAAAAAACAAAAAAAAAACATGAGACTAGGTAAATGGTTAGATTTACGTATAATTTAGTGTTTAATACGATAAATATTTAATGTCAAAATTACATGCCATTTTTTTGCCATTGATGCATATTTCTGCGAGCTTAAACAACAAAATTTTGTAACCATAACTAATACATGATAATATTTTAGAGTCAGAAGTTAGTGACGGCTAAGAAGAAGATAAATATGGAAGTAATAATAACTTACACTTCCTCTCTAAAATATTTAATATACGATATTTTATGCATAACAATTTGACATGTGAATAAAACTATTTCTAAAATTAAAACATCATTTATCATCTATTTAGATATTAATATACCAATAGTTAATCAAATTAAAACATACAAATTAATAATCACATAAAAAATAATTTATTTTTGCATCAAAACCTGGAAAATCATCACCTAATCTAAAACATAAAAGTCTCTGTTTTATAAGAAAGAAAAAAACATAAAATTCTCTTAGGATCTATGTAGTTACGATATCTAGATTTCTCATTTTATTTGAAGATAGTTGATTTCTCAGATAATTCTTTTAATAAAGTATTGGAATCAAAGCCATTACATGCTTTGACAATGGTGTCTATACAGATTCACACACACGAGTAAAAAAATTATTTTAGAACCATACTTGATTGTATAGCACAATAGCTTTTGATAATGGTTTAGTTATCAGTTTATACCTTACGAAATCCATAACTGAAATCACTTAGAAAACAATAATAAGATCTTTCGAAACTGTATCATGACCCAAACTTTAATTCAAATCGCACATACCATCATCGCTCACAATCACTATCCCTTCCTCTCTTGCTGAAATAACCCGAAACTAGTGCAATGTTAAATCTGAATTCTCACACAAAACACAACAGTTTTCTTCACTCAGGGTCTTAATGAGAGACATGAATGTCGCCAACCACTTTTTCACTATCTCTTTCGCATTCCTCATAAACCCTCTTATGACTGCTCGATATTTCCTTTTGGCCACTTAAAAACACAAACTAAGAGAGCTACAACCGTTTCAATCTATGTAGGTCAGTGGCGGAGGCAGTGTGTAATCATGGGGGTCAATTGACCCCCATGACTTTTATAAAATTTTCTTTGTGTACATGTATAGTTAAGAGATGTTAGATGATTTGGTAAGGATCTAGTGTGGTTGACACATATGTCGTGTGTTCAAATCATGTGGCATGCTTACTTTTTCAATATTTTTTGTCTAATTATTAATAAATTTCTTTTTTTAATGTTTAATAAAAAAATTTGACCCCCATAAAAGTGAATTTTGGCTCCGCTACTGATGTAGGTATTCCTAATTCTTGCTCTGATTTCGTTCTTGTACCATGATATTACAGAAGCTCAAATAAGCATTTGATAGCATCCATGTAATAATCTAAAAATCATGGAAGCGTATATTGTCTTATGTTGATATGTTGATTATTTTACTTCGATTTGTAATATATTTAAAGCACTCATGTAAACTAAATGAGTGTGAAGAAAATAGAATTTTCAACTTCAATGTGATGATCTCAACAGTAAAAAATGAAAATAGAAAGGTCAGTACTATCTCATTCCTCTTATACAATATAAGAAAAAACATAAAAAAAAAAAAATCAAGACATTACAAGTCAAACACATAGAAAAGTCAAAACTTTGAATAATGTCAACTGAAGAACCAGATAAACCAAAAGGTCCAGTGCTAAAGGGGTTTTTTTTCATTGGATCGTATTCCTGCAAAGTAAAAATCAAAACCAACCATCGCCAAGTTCTTCCCGAGTGAAGTGCAACCGTCAAAAAAACCAAATTGAAATCCAACACAGAGATTCCTTCCAATTCCATGAACATCTTTGTATCTTCCACCGATTCGTCATTTCCAATTTCACATACACTCCATTTACGACCGTGTTGTGTGTATTTACGGCATAAACATCATTGAGAAGGTAGTATAACGATATTTAATGGCATTAAAGATGAATGAGGAGGGGAAGGAAACACAATCATTTTACGATTATTAAAGTCAAAGAAATAAATACAGATACAAGTAAACAATTGACATTCAATTTTTTAGTATAAATCAATATAAATCAATTTTTAAATTTATAGCTAATTTGAAGTTGGGTTACCTTCTTATGTTTATTCTGAAAGAACTTCATGTCCTTGCATTTTATTTCCTCTGATATCTTACCAAGAGAGTCATCTCATCATCGAATTAGTTATGAAAAATACTACCTAAGCCAAAAACTCTGACAAATATTTGGATCACTTTCACGATTACCAATAACACAAGGATATCGTTGGTCACAAAGTGACACTTGGCACGATTACAGCCTCTGAAACGTTTCTTGTACATATCTCTGAACACAAACAAATAATACATAAATTTGTTACATTTTATAAATTGTAATCAAACTATTTGTGCTATTTTATTGTTTTGTTTGTATTTAGATTCAAACTCACATAATACATAATACTGACGGAAAATGTATGATTAATATATATTTTATGGTAACTAATCCGAGAATAATTTAGCAATGTGTTTTACTACGAAAGAAAAAATTGACATACCAGCAATATTTCTCTTGCAAAAATTTCTACTTGCTAAGAAAGTACATTCATTTCCACAACCTTCCTCATAAGTGGAATGTGTGTGTTTCTAGACGTCTTAATTCCCCCTTATCTGTTTTTCTTAAAGCAGTCANAGTCAGAGGAAAAGTATTTTTTTTTTTTTTTTTTTTTTTTTTTTTAGATAGTGCACTAGTTCTCTTTAGGGGTATACCTAGGAGTTTTAATTCAAATAAAATGACCTAGATAAAAAACCTTCTAGCTTAAAAAAAAAGGCTATACCTAGGTTGTTTTGAAATGTTTATTCGGAGAGCATAACTTGTTCTCATTCTCTTAGTCGTTCAAGATCGGTCAAGGATAGTAAATTTTCTTCGCATTCTCTCTTTTGTCCTTGCTCCTCTCCTTGTATGCCAACTTCAGCTAGGGCATCGATTAGCTTCTGGTGTTTGGGTTTGCACTTCCGCTGGCACTTTGGGTAGCACTTCAACTGAGACAGCTGTATTCTCTGGCTCTTCCTCCATTAACTGTTTTTCAGGCGTCTTCATCGCTCTAAGCCCCTTAGTAGTTGAGGTTTCAACGCTCATAGACAACAACTACTGAGGCGCTTAGAATGATTGAGACACTTGAAAAACAGCTCATGAAGGAAGAGCTAGAGAACACAACTGCCTCGTTTGAAGTGCTAACGAAAGCGCCAACTGCAGTGCAAACAGAAGCACCAATTGAGGTGCCAACCGAGAAGCCAACTGATGCCTAGCTATAATGTTGGCATACAAGGAGAGGAGCAAGACCATAAGAGAGAAGGAGAAGAAGATTTATTGTCCATGAGAACAACTAGGGGAATGAGAACAAGTTATGCGGTCATAATAAACATCTAAAATCAACCTAGGAATAGCCTTTGTGTTTAAGCTAGGAGTGTTTTATAGTTGGACCGTTGTATTTGAATTAAAAACTCATAGGTTTACCCCTAAAGATGAAGAGTATAATATCTATAAAACAAAACAAAAAAGAAAAAAAAAACTTGTCCTCTGACTTCCTTAAGAAAATTAGCTAAGGGGGTGCTAAGACGTGTATGAAATACACACCTTCCACTTGCAAGGTAGGTCGTTGTAGAAATGAATGTACTTGCTTGGCAAGTAGAATTTGTTGCGAGGGTATATCAGTTTATTATTCGCAGTTAAAACACGTTTGCTAAAATTTTATCGGATTAGTTACATTGAAATATATTTTTAATCAATCATATGTATTATGTGAGTTTGAATCTAACACTACAAGAAATGTGGGTTTTAATAGCATCAAACAATAGCGTTTTTTACCGTC